>REGO01000196.1:122602-206415 GCA_010120015.1 Rhombomys opimus | reverse complement strand
TCAGCTCAGATGTAGCCTGTGGTAGCTCAGTAACCAATTCGTTTCCCAAAGTGAGGGGAACAAGGACTATTTCTAACAGGAACTCAATGAAGATACCTGATAAAACAGGATCAGATGAATGAGGGGAGGTCCCCCCCTATCAGTGGACTTGGAAAGGGGCACAGTGGTGATGAGGGAGGGAGGGAGGGACTGGGAGGGAATGAGGGTTCGGGGCACAGCTGGCATACAGAATTAATAAAATGTAACTGATAAGAAAAGTAATCTTACAAATCTTAAAAAAAAAAAAAAAGATATAGGAGCATGAACTCTCACCATACTACTCTGTCCATCAGGTTGCTTTAGAACTGAAAAACAGTAAAACTCAGTTATATCCTCTCCTTTCTGCCTAGCTTGTAAGGAACTTGTAAAGAGGATACAGTTGTTTGTGTAGTAGATAAAGAAAAAGGCCCCCTTTTTTGAACTGTAGCAACTGTAGCTGCCCCGGAAGGGGAGGTCTAAGCCTGCAGTCAGTGAGGGAGTTGGAGTGGGGCATTGAGCATCGTTTTCCCTAGTAGTTAATTTTCCAAATTTTCTGTTTATTTCTTCCAAGCCCCCTTCCGACTTTTCTATTTCTTTTTGTCAAGGCTTAAGGTTTTTTACCACTCATAGCCTAAATTGGAGGTTATTTCTCAGAATATTTTGCTGCTTCTTCCTCCAACTCTGCAACCTCATCAGGATCTAAGTCATCATCAAAGTCTTTTCCTAAATTGGAATTATTGTCATCAGGAGAGCCATGGAACTCTTCAGGAGGAACCGATGGTTTAGTCTCATTTTTTCCCAAAGCGTTTTTCCTCTCTAAATCTTAAGTTTTGCTTTTTCTGTAACATGCCTCGGATTCAGACTGTCTCTAATTAAAGTCTGTACAAAAAGTGTGCGGCTATTGCCTTGTCTCAGGCTTACTCTCGAACTCTATTCACCGAGCCTGTTTTTCTTTAGTTTCTGGTCCGAGCTCACCAACACCTCAGTGTCCTTCACTGCCACCCCTGTATTTCAGGTCCCTGTGGGGGCACCTCCTGCCAGAGCCTGCCAGCAAAGCTGCACAGGAGTAGCTCCCACAGTGCTGACTGCAGTGCTTCCTGGAAGCCACAGTGGCAAACACCTGACAGTGGCGTGTGGTCTCAGCAACTCACTGCCACATCTTTCCGTAAGCTATGGAGTTACAAATCCTGGTCCTAATTCCGTTAGTACTTTTGGGTTTAGTTTTGTTTTTAGGTGTCTTGTTTATTCTTTTATAATTTCAAACGTATGCATACTATCTTGATTATGTCTATTCCAAGTCACCCCTGACATTCTTCAACATGCCCTTTTCCACCTTCATGTCCGTTCCCCACCCCCTCTTTTGTAGCCCATTACCTGATGCAGGTAACTGTAGCTTCAGTGAGCTGATGAATGCAGGGGGCACACTCCATTCGGAAGGCAGACCTCTCCCAGCCCACAGCTCTTAACATCTTCCTGTCCCCTTTGCAGGTTTTAAGCAGTCATCCCTGAGTGTTTTTAATGCTTCTTAGGGGCAGGGTGAGTCATGCTGTAACACCCAAATTGCATCTAAACCTTCCTGTTTCCTTCTCCAGTGGGCCTTAGCCATCTCCCAAGATCCCTGGGCCATGTGTGGGTGTAATGGGAGTGGTTTTATTTTTTCATGTCAGCAAAATTTTGTTTATTTCATCTTAACAAAGTTAAATCCTACAAGCAAATTGAGACATAGTTCAAGGGCTGGCAAGAGGACTCTGGATTAAGGTGCTTCCAACCCTGATAGCTTAAATTCAAGTCCTAGAAAAGGTGCAGAGGACCATCTTCTCTACCAGCTGCCTTCTGACCTCCACACAAGTCATGGCGAATGTGCACACGGTAATGAGTGTAAAAATATAGTTCAGATATACGTACATTAATCAGTATAACTTAAGTCTTCTGTGGTTAGTGTATCAATAAAAGCTGACTTTGTAAATTGTCCCCATAATTTGTTTTATATATTCCACATTTTCTAATAAAAATGATTTCCCCCCCCCCAAAAAAAAAAGAATATGAGAAGCAGACACAGAAATTTCACAATATGCTTTTTGACTGGAGCAGAAGTCACAGTAAGATGGAAGAAACAAAGGGGAGAAAAGGGAGACTATTTATGCTCAGTGTTGCTGGGATAAGTGCATGTATCATGTGAATTCAGTTATAATGGAGTTGGAAGCCATCTGAACTCAAACTGATATTGATTAACCTACTTTACAAAATTATTTGTCCTTTTTGATATCTTTTCTTCAAAAGTTAAACACTGTTTGGGTGTAGAAGAATCCAGGCATGTCATGTAGCATGTAATCAGGGCAGGACAGACATTGAGCTAAGTCATGCATGCAATACAGATTAGAATATGCTAACAAAACCTGCTTGCCTGAGCCTAAGGAGATGGTCTGGTTTCCTGCTTAGTCTATGAGGCTCAATGGATCCTTGACAAGGATTCAGTTCTGTTTTTGTACAATTTGTTGAACACACAGAGCTCATCTTAAGAGATTTAAGGAATTCTGAGTCTTACTGGAGACAAAACCAAATAAAACCAGGGAAGGGAGAAGGGGGAAAATAGGAAAGTGGAGGAGAAAGGAGGGAGAACGGATGAGAGACTGATTCCTTTAGTCTGCAGTAATACAACATGCCTTGCACTTCAAATATTAATAGCTCCTACTTGCTCTGATCTCCTTCCTGAAGGGAAGTTGTCAGACTACTTGGCAAGGTCTGACAGCCTGGAAATATTTGCTAAAGAACAGAAGGAGCTTCAGCTTTATTGAAAATAGCTCTCGTATGCAAAAACAAAATAATTTGCTTTTGTGCACTGGTTCTATATAGGTTGTACCAAGACAGAACAATGGGTGAGAATGCCAGGGGACCTCCCCTTATAGTAAATCTATTTAGAAGAGAGATGTAGAGAGAGTGAGTGAGACGTTATGTTCGCCTGACTGATGGTTTAAATCTAATGAAAATGGAAGAATGGGGAGTGAAAGGTTGAAAAGAGTTCCCAATGACTGCAGCTTCTGAGGAATTCGGAATCTGGTGAATGGAGGCATAGAAGAGACCACAGAGCAAAAAGATTGCTGAGTGTGGTGTGTGCTGAAGCTAACATTTTGTTTGTGAAATAGATACAAGCAGTAAACATGGGAGCAGTTAGCCGGAGTACATTTTACTGATGGATGAGCCTCCGAGGGACGCTTGAGATTTTTGCATTAACAATGAGAGGTGATATCAACTTTTTCTAAGTATAAGTTTAAACCGAGAGGAGTAAATATATAGGTAAAATTTAGGCTGGCAAGATGGCTGAGTGTATAAAGGTGCTTGCCACACAAGCCTGGATACCTGCCATTAAAGGACCCAAAGTCTCCTCACAAATCAGAAAGGCTGAGGACCTTAGGAGGTTTATTGTATGGACACAGTTCCCTGAGAACAATACCCTTGTAGGAAGCATAGGCAAGCCACTAGGTGGTGGTAGATATTTCACATTGAAGGCAAGCATCAACATTGTGGGTCTGTACAGAAGGAAACAAGTAATCCAGTTTGGTGAGTGATCTAAGACTGGCTAGCTGAGGTTGAATGTGGCACACCCAAAAAATTCATGCTCATTGTGTTTCTTACAAAGCATGGTCTGGAGATATCTAAAGTTTCCATATAGTACTGAGCAAATCAGGGTTTATGTGAGAAAAGTAAGTGACTGTTTTGTAAATGTCACAGCTTAACTTTCTAGAGATTAACATCGTGGTTAATACACTCCACTCTGTGAAATTCAGCACCATTATTGGCAATTAGTATACCTGGGAAGTGAATATAGATCAAGGAGACCTGACAGCTGGGACCTATGTGGTGAGGACACTTATAGTTCATAGAGTGAGATCAAGTTCAACATATACCCATCACATTTACATGAAGCATACTATAGGTGCATTATAAAGAGAATAGCAATGATGCCTTGCATCAGAGAGCACAGCAAGGTACCCCAGTGTGATGGGCAGGAACCATGGGAAATTACATTTGGAAAAGTGTCCACGTTCTGGATAATGTGGCCATGGAAATGCAGATGGAGGTACCGTTATTTGACAGCTTCTTTAACAGTCTTTGATTAGGTAGATGATATTACTCATGACACTAAGACAGTTGGGACAGGAGAGCCCTGCAATTTCAAAACACTTTTGTTCATTGAGTGGCAAGTTAAAACTAAATGTTCCTTGTGATGATTTTATCTTGTGACCTCTTGTCTTTGACTTTCAGAAGTCAAAGGTTTGTTCTGTTTGTAACATTTGAGGAACTTAAGCCTTTGTGCTTAGTATTGGACTCTTTAAGTTTCTTGTGCTGTCCCAGTCCTGCTGGGGTCAAGAAATGCCTTCCAATATCATTGTTTGACAGATAGGACATTTGACAAATACGAGAACATATGACATACCTATTCTTTGTCAAATTTGTCTGGGTCTGTTTTATGTTCGAGAACATTTGACACACTTGCCTCTGGCTTTTGTAGCTCTGTTCTATGAAGTGCTACTAACGTGCAGGAGGGTGGAACACCTCATAAATAAGCACAAGGGACCCCATGAATATGGAGGGACTCTATAAAGAGTATATGAATTTCTTTCCTGATTATTTCCTGATGTGATTGGCATTTACTAGATGAAGTTTCTCCTCTTTGTTCTGGTGTTATCTTGGATGCAATTATTTTACTTTCTTCAATGGCTCAGAGGAGAGGGAATAAAAGTTTATTTACCATGTGATCACTTGCAAAGATACTAGGGTAAGCAAAGTGGAGTTACATCTTTGCATTGGGTTTCTTAAAGGTCCACTGTTTGCTTTTTTCCAACAGTGTTTTGAAATAGTGTGCCATCTGTCCTGTGTTATATAGACTGTTCTGTAAGAAGATAAAATGAGCCAGGTGTAGTGGCATATGCCTTTAACCCCAGAAATCAGGGAGGCAAAGGCAGGCAAATTGCTATGAGTTAGAGACCAGCCTGGTCTACAAAGTGAGTCTAGCATAGCCAAGGTTACACAGAGAAACCCTGTCTCAAAAACAAACAAACAAACTTAGAGTGACTTTTTAAAATGGGAGTGGGAGGAAGTTACATATTGATAACACCTTTGTGAACATGGGACCCTTAAAAATTATTTCTTCAAACTTATAAGGGAAGATATGATGGCTTGTAAATGTCTTTGAAATTTAGAACTTAATAGTGCCAAAGTCAGAGTTAGGAGGAAGATCCATTATGGTACAATTTACTTGATTATCATTTATGTAGTAATTGTTTACTTAAAGAGATCTGTGACTTCCACTTAAACACACTTCTTGAGTGTGATTAAGTAGGTAAAAATTCCAGTGTATACCTTATTTGGAGACACAAACTCATAAAGCTCAGTGGGTATAATGAGAATCTGTAATATCCACACCACACAGTAGTTTTATGGATTTAGCAAGCCCTTAATTACCCAGTCCTCATAGGCAAACCATGTAGAGTAGGCCAGAATCCTCTGGCGATGGTCTGACCATATCATTGCCATCTAGTGTGGGATGCAGTGAAAAAATATAATTGATTTACCATTTGGAATACTGTATCTAGTCATGGAGAATATACCTTTTCTGAGAAAGCCAGCAATGCTGAGTTTCATTACAGAACTCATCCTTATCAAAAGCTATTTTAGCTAAAGAATGCCACCAGGGGGTAAACCTTGTGTCTGTTGCAGTTACCCAGAAATGTTCTGCCCAGTTCATGAACTCCAAAAGACCAGGAATAAACAGACTCCACTGTAAATACATGAGGTTCTTTTTTATTGTAAATTACAAACCGCAGCTTGGGCCCACACACCCCCACCACCGAAGCGTTGGGAGCCAAGCATGCTGTGTCCAGGTTAGTTGGGTGATTTAAAGATTCTGGTCCTTCCCAGCATGCCCAAGGCAGGGGCAATTCCTGCCTGGCAAGCATCTATTGGTTACAATGCTACATTTTGAATTGATTGGCTATAGGAAGGTCCCAGACCATTAATGACCTGGTGTCCCTCCCTAGGGGGATGGTCCAGTTTCCTAGCAACTGTATCTCTAGTGGGTGGGGAAAGAATGTAGTGAGGTGGCTCTTCCCCTCACGGCATTACTAGACTTCTTTCCGTACCTACTTCAGGTCTTAACAATAGCTGCTAATTTATCTTTTGGTCTCTCATTTCCCCCTTTCCCATGATCATTTGAATACCCAATCTTGGGTCTTCAAGATATGACCCCTTGTATCTTATAGATTTACCTTTTTATAATGGGATCTGAGTAACATTAGTGTATTGCTCTCAAGCATTTTTTTATGAAAGCCATTAAGCAATTGAAAATATAAGGCCCAAAGATAAAAATCAAAATGAGTAGGGGTCCCTTCAGGGTGGATATAGGGGCAGTAAGCCAAGGAGAACTATTATCCTTACTCTCTAGGGTCTTTCTAGACTTTTAGCCCAGTTGCTGCAATATTAGTTTCCATTTCAGCTAAGCAGATGCCCAAGATAATAGCTAATGCCAGGAAGCCAGCCCCTTTTGACTTAGCATTTCAGCCTGCTAGGTGGGATTTTGGGCCAGAGATCCATCTTCTGGAGCTTTTTCAGTGCTGACATTGGACTGTTGTCATCAGGGGCTAGGGAGGCTAAAATGCCAGTCAAAGGCTGGGCAATAGGGCAATACCAAGCATCTGGTTAGTTGATCCACCCGAAGAGGCAGGGAGCAATCATGTCAGTTTCCAGGAAGTCCAGATTTCAGCTTGCAGTCCACAGCTGATCCCGGAACAAAGTTAAACAGGTGAAAATCTGCTGAGACAAATTCAGACTGGAGACAGAAATTAAAATTTGTCTATTAAATGGGAAAAATCAGGGAAAAATCTCATCTGCGATCCTTTTGAGCTATGCCAGATCCAGGTCACATCCTGAAACTCATATGATTTTTTTTGGTACACAAAAGGAAATATATATTCAGTAAATCTAACATAACATTCTGAGAGTAACAGGTAAAACTGCATCCCTCTGAATGAGTATCAGTTAGCTGTGTTTTTTTCATATAACCTTTATAAACAACTTAAGTGTGTCCACGGTCTGGAACTCTTTAACACTTTTTCTGTGGGCATAGCTGTTGGTAATTAGCCACGAATGGAGCTTGGCCATTTTTCATACATTCAGCATCTACTTTTAGCCCCCATTTCCATGTTTACACTGGAAAGTTAGGCAGAAATACATTACTGGCTTTAGTGCTAAACCCTGGATGCTTGGATTTTCCTCTATAAAGTAACTAGAAGGAATAGGTTTAAGATATTCCTGTGTCAAAGTCTACCCCAGAAATGGCAGATATTAAGAATACCATACTAAAAGCTATGACTTTGGTCAGATATACACATTAAACAGATGTTTTTAACATGACGAGAAGCACCTTTAAGTCTATCTCCAGAAGACAACCAAAGGAAATTAAAATCTCAACCTGGTGACTGAATAATAAGCAGTCAGTGCTCCATCAACTTATAAGAACTCTATTGATCAATGCCAAAACTCTGAACTTCTGAAATCTTATAATATAAGCATAACAGTAGCAAAGAGGGGGGAGAAATTTAAAATATCTCCCATTTTTAATCTGCTTTAAAATATTTTTTAATCTCTTTATACTTATAATTATATACCTTAAAACATCAACTTAGACTCTCCAGTCTTTTTTTTTGCATTTATCAACCCTAAAACATTTTCCAAACCAAATAACAACATTCTCTAGATTTTTAAAGCCTAAACTCCTATATCCTCAGACCCTACATAAGCTCTATATTTTTTATCCATTTATTTATCTTTAGATACAGGCAACTAACATGAGTCCTGTGAGCAAGGCAAACCTATTTTTCTAAATAAGGGATCTAGTACCATGTAGTTCTAGCTAGCTAATGAACTGATCAATGAGCTAACAGTGGATCTAATTGTCTGCTCTTTAGCTGTAAAGCTACCATTAGTTTCGCATAGCCATCAAAGTGATCAGAGACCTGAGAAGAATAAATTATAACCTAAATAAATATACCAATTTGTGTGCCAATCAAAATGACAGGGATGACTAGTTAGTCTATCACCTAGGCAGTGTCCCTGGCTCCTCTGGTCTCATAACATCATGGGCAGAGACGGTCCAGCTAGGCACAGATGAGAGACTGTTTCTGTGGAGAAAGAAATGAGAGAATGGCCTCACCTCACCCTTAGCAACGTGAAACATTGACTCTCCAGGTGTCTACAGTTTAGGCTGGGCCCTAGCAGTGGGCCAGTTGAGGCAGTATTGCCCAGTGGTTAGCGTACCACAATCCAGAGTTGCAGTCATCTGTTTGTGTCCAAATCTTCTTGGAGACCTTGGGGAGCTACTTCCAGGATTTTGGGACTCTGTCACAATAAGCTTACACAGTTAAAATGCCATATTCATCAGATCTCTGACAAGATTGAGGGCCAGCATATCTGAGTTACTCTTTGTCTATCTTTATCATCTGCTCTAAACTGTGTAAAAAAACAAAGATACTAGGTATAGCTCAACATCTTAACCAACTGCAGTTGTTAGTATAACTTTAAATCTGCTCTTTCTGAACTAAAATTAAAGCAAACCTTTTAATCAGATACAGTTCATAGAGAGGCTAGCAAATCTTGCTGCTCCTACCACTTGCTTTAAAATTGAACAGTAAAAAGCTTTGCACTTAGCACTAATCAGAGGACTGAACATAACTCAGAGACCTAAACAAAGATGATTGCAAACTCATGGCTCTACCCTCTGTATCTCTGGACCAGCATGGTGGCTGACCAAGTTTTAACTGAACTCAGCTGGAAGCCCTAAACAAATATGGCAGCAAAACTACAGCTTCACCTGCTCTCTATCCCTAAACCATCATGGCGGCTAGCCATGTGTTAGCACAGGCTGCAACTGACAATACCAAACATAGCTATTAGGTGTTGCTAATGGTGTTGTTAGTTCTTATAACCAAAAGTCCTAACATTGTGATCAAATAAGGTTTAGAACCAACTGCATAACAGAACAGTACAGAACAATTTTAAACTATATGAATTATTCTGGCCACACCAAACCTAACAGCCAGAATTCTTTCCCTTAAAAGAGCATAAGAAAACATTTTGCAATGAGGAATCACCAGCCTTTTAAATGAAATACAACATATTTTTAAATACAGTTCTTTCTCAAATTATATTTACCCTCTGGTTATTTTATACATACATTCACTAACCTTCTGCAACATTCTGTATACCTTCAGGTTCCTAGCTTCCTTTTTCTGGCTTAACCAGACATTCTTACTTTCTTGCTCTCTCTCTCTTACTTTTTATAAAGCATAAAAACTCTCATCAAAATCCTTTCCATCCTAACATGATCCTGCTGGAGGAGCCCAGCATCCACGATTTGCTTTTGATAGGCAAAGCAAAAACAAATTACATTAATACAAAAAAGTTCTGAAACTGCTAAACTCTTTCTCTAAAATTACTTCCCTGTAGCAGAAAAGGTGGTCCAAGGTCACATAAACTCTAAGGAACTTAGAACAAGCTTTAAGGAAATTGGTGAAACTTCCTCTTTTCTCTATCTCAAGGTAAAGACCAGGGTGGTAACATGTTTTTCCGTAAAAGAGCAGCTTAACAATCAGCTTTCCATAAGATACATTCTAAAAAGTGCAATTTTCTCAATTAGCACAAACCATATGGCTTGGTTTCATTTAGTAAAATTGATAAAATAAATACTAAAGTATTTTTATTCTCCCCCAAAGGATCAAGAAACTTTCAAAAAGGATCGAGAAACTTGCAGATTTTCTGTTAGACTACCCAAGATCATTGTCATACCCAAATGCCTGATGAACTTTAAATGTTTTATTATAGTCTTAAACATTTAAACAATTTTTTTAAAACCCGTTTTTGCAATATAAAAATAAAGTACCCCTTTTGTAGGAGAGAAGTCACAAGGCATAACCATAATCTTAAAAGTCAAAACCAGATTTTAAAACCAGAATTTACCAGTGCAAGCAATTTAATTTCTAAAACCAATGCCAATTTAAAATACCTCATCCTTTTAACCCAAAAGGAAGTGAAAATTTTTTGACTAAGGTAACCCACATGGTAAAGTCAAGATGGCAGTGAGGCACTGAGGCATTTCACATACCACGTGGTACCTATATTGTTGCTTTAAACGTGTTTATAAACCTTATAAACACATAGGCACACATACACATTTTAAACAAGTTTCATGAGGCCTTTCAGAACAGAAAACAGAAGATAGACACAAACAAATACTGTACAGAGACATTGAGACAAAAAACACTCACCAGCTGGCCAAATTTCCTGGGATCAAAACTGACTCTTCTGGGGCAGCCCGAACATACTGATTCCTTCTTCATTGGGTACAGGAAGAGTGGGCTGTTGCCCCAGGAGACACCAAGTGGTGCTCACTGGGACCAGGCAATACAGATTACACACCAAAATACTGAAAATACTGATGAAGCTAGGGGCGTCCCCCTGAACTTCGGCAGCTGTGACCACCAGTGTGACTACATTGATCATGTCTTGCTACCCAGATACTGACACCTCGAGCTCTGAGGAATTTTCAGAACAGAGAACAGAAAGTACTGCACATACAAACATTGCACAAAAACATTTAGACACTTAGGGCCGGCATAAAAACCTCTGGGTCAGGTTCCTGGAGTCTTGGGATCCCAGACGAGGCCCCAAAATGTTCTGCCCAGTTCATGAACCCCAAAAGACCAGGAATAAACAGACTCCACTATAAATACATGAGGTTCTTTTTATTGTAAATTACAAGCTGCAGCTTGGGCCCACACACCCCCACCGCCGAAGCAATGGGAGCTGAGCACCCCGTGCCCAGGTTAGTTGGGTGATTTAAAAATTCTGCTCCATCCCAGCATGCCCAAGGCAGGGGCAATTCCTGCCTGGCAAGCATCTATTGGTTACAATGCTACATTTTGAATCAATTGGTTATAGGAAGGTTCCCAGACCATTAATGACCTGGTGTCCCTCCCTAGGGGGATGGTCCAGTTTCCTAGCAACTGTATCTCTAGTAGGTGGGGAAAGAATGCAGTGAGGTGGCTCTTCCCCTCAGGGCATTACTAGACTTCTTTACATACCTACCTCAGGTCCTAATAATAGCTGCTAATTTATCTTTTGGTCTCTCAGAAGTTGAGTATTTTTATGGCCAGGAGTATCTTTAGAAAATACTAATCAGCAAAAAAGAACACAGCTAGGAGTAATAACAGCTCAGATTACCGGCAAGGCATGATGCCTTGTTTACAACCATGGGACTCTGACCTGAACAGTAAAGTTAAAATTTCTGATAAAATGCATGCTTTGACATTATATAATCCTCTGGTGTGGTATGAATAAGGATCTGTAATCCAAATGTGCTGGAGTCCACCAGCAGAGTTGAACGGTTCTTGAGTTGGGAGTGAGGATTAAAATTAATAAACTAACACACAATAGGTGGGACCTTTCCAAGAGGTTCTAGTGGATACTAGACTCAACCAGCAGCCTGGCTTTATTTCAGAGTGATTTCTACAGAAGAAGGGAGCCCTTTGTACCCGAGTTTGGTTGGAATTCTGTCTCTCATTTCAAATTTCACCCTGTAATACAGTGGTTCTATTTACATCCTAAGGCACTCCAGACCTTTGCAGGCTGGCTCCCCACTGGGCTCCCTCCAAGCCTCCTAAAGAGTCTGCAGTCTGACTTTCTTGGAGCTCTAATTCTTGAGCTTCTGGGGAAGTTGGATACTCTTCCCCTCTGTATCTTCCAGACCACAAGTGGTGTATTTCCTGTTGTTTGAACATTAGGAGAAACACTGACTGGTGAAACCCTTCCAATCACTACCTCCCTAAAATATCCATACCTATTCTAGAGAATATCCATACCTACTCTAGAAATGTCAATAGAATGGCTATTATCTCTCAAACACTGAACAGAGATTTCCAGATTAATCAGTTTGATGTCTTAATGGGGCAGGAAGAGGTAAAACATTTAAGACATACACAGGAGTAAGTGAGGTTAAAACAAAATATTTTTATTTATTTACAGAAAAAAAAATCAAAAATTCATTATTTTGCTCCCTGATATATTGTCATAGCTCAAACTTGGAGTGTGTTGGAAGTATGGGTCCAGGTTTTGGCATTTGAGAGTCCAGCATCATACAAAAGAGCTTCTAACTGAGTTTGTGGCAAAGGCCTCCATGTTAATACTCATCAAAGAATGGAAAGTTAAGGTGAGCCTTAAACTTACAGTGAGAAAGAACAATGAGCAATGTTTCACGACTGTTTCTAGTATAAGATTTCCACAGAGATGCCACTGAGAAAGTTGAAAACTATTTTCTGATAAACCATATGACATGTCTTCTTTCTTTCAGAAAAAGTACTTTATAATAGGTCTGAAGAAGAACAAGTGAGCTGTTCAAATTATATAGAGATCCCAGAGTCAATCTTTCAAAGACATATATCTTTCTATAAAGGAAAAAGATAACCATTGCTTTTTACTGCAGATTTTCAATGAAGCAGAAACTGGTTTTTGCCTTCTTTTGAATTGGGTAAATCCAGTTATGTGTTTAACAATAATGAATAGTTTTGGGGGGCTGTGAATGGCTCAGGAGGTAAAAGCACTTGTTACCATCCCTGGTGACTTGAGTTAGATCTCTAGGTCCCACATGGTGGCAGAACAAAACTAACATTTACAGGCTGTCCTCTGACCTTCACTTGCATGCTATGTGCAAACATATACACACCAAATCAAAACATAGTAAAAAATTAATAATGCTCTTAGATAATAAAGAAACTGATAGCAGCTTAGTGTCAGCTTTCTCAATCATTAATTATTCACTAGCTGCTTATGACACAGTGTATGGTATGTTATATTTAGAACTAGAAGGAATGTTATTTATGAGTCTGAAGTTCCATGCCCAAGAAGCTTACTCTATAGTAGCATGAAACTGGTAAAATGAGTTAAAATTTTAGTAGAAATAAAAATCGATTGCTTGCCACTATTTCCATCTCTTTGAATAAGTGTGCTTACTTCATTATTTTTCTTTCTACTATTAGAATATTAGCAACATTTTGCTAATATGGGTAATAACCCAGCTAAGACTTTTGGATCACATACAATTACACATGCTAGCATATTTCATACAATATCATGATTAATTTGAATTAATTATGAATTATTTTTTATAAGAAGAAATAATTCCTTGCTTAACCTCTTTTATATTGTACATCTTTTTGCAAATCCTATAGACTTGAAGATAGCATAAAGGAGAGTTATGATCTTTCATTGGATATAAATTCTCTCTACAATACAGGCCCATCAACAGATGAATGGGTGATGGAAATGTATGTACATAAGTACAATATAATTCAGTTCAACTGTAAAGAATAATGAAGTTATGAAACCAGAAAGAAAATGGATGGAGTCTAGAAGCTTCCAATATTGGGCCAAGTTTAGCAGAAGGAAGCAGTAATCCTCTGAGAAAACAATTGAATCAGCCTAATAAAAGTTACTTTTACTTATGGCTCCCAATATGAGGCACAAACCCATGACCCTGAGACTGAGTCTCATGCTCTACCTACTGAGTTATAAAAGTTCTTTTACACACACACACACACACACACACACACACACACACACATTACTAGCAGATGGAGACTAAGCATTCAAACCATGAGCCTGGGATCTGGGGAGGTGGCTCAGTTTGTAAACTGCTCAACATACAATCATGAGAACCTGAGTTCAGTACCCAGAACCCATGTTATAGAGCAAGGCATGGTGACACACCCTTGTAATCCCAGCACTAGGAGATGGAGACAGCTGGATCTCTGGGGCTTATTTATCATCTTAGCCTAGGCCACTTGGCAAGTTCCAGGCCAGTAAGAGTCCCTGTTTCAAAACAAGGTGGATGGTCCCTAAGGGCCTCTGTGTGTACACATGAACACAGCCATATTTGCGAATGCACATGTATATGCACATGTGTGTACGTACTTGTGGGTTAAATCTGTAACAAGAATGTTTGTTTTCAATCAATAAATGGGACCTCATGAAACTGAAAAGCTTCTGTAAAGCAAAGGACACCGTCATCAAAACAAAACGACTGCCTACAGATTGGGAAAGAATCTTCACTAACCCTTTATCTGACAGAGGACTAATATTCAGTATATATAAAGAACTAAAGAAGCTGAAAAACAACAAACCAAGTAATCCACTTAAAAAATGGGGAAGAGAGCTAAACAGAGAATTCTCTGTAGAGGAATACAGAATGGCAGAGAAACACTTAAAGAAATGCTCAACGTCATTAGCCATTAGGGAAATGCAAATGAAAACGACCCTGAGATTTCACCTTACACCCATCAGAATGGCCAAGATGAAAAACTCAAATGACAACACATGTTGGAGAGGTTGTGGAGAAAGGGGAACCCTCCTCCATTGCTGGTGGGAATGTAAACTGGTACAACCACTTTGGAAGTCAATCTGGCACTTTCTCAGACAATTAGGAATAGCGCTTCCTCAAGACCCAGCTATACCACTGCTAGGCATATACCCAAAATTTGCTGAAGTACACAATAAGGACATTTGTTCAACCATGTTTGTAGCAGCTTTATTTGTAATAGCCAGAACCTGGAAACAACCCAGATGTCCATCAACGGAGGAATGGATACAGAAATTGTGGTATTTTTACACAATGGAATACTACTCAGCAATCAAAAAGGAGGAAATCATGAAATTTGCAGGCAAATGGCAGGATCTAGAAAAGATCATTCTGAGTGAAGTATCCCAGAAGAAGACAAACATGGAATATACTCACTTATATAGACCTAAAAGATAGGATAAACATAATGAAATCTATACACCTAAAGAAGATAATCAAGAAAGCAGATACGGGGTATGATGATCTATCCTCATTTAGAAAGACAAATGGGATATGCATTGAACGTATGGCAGGAGTCTACTGCAGAAAGCATCTGAAAGACTCTACCTAGCAGTGCTCCAAAGTAGATACTAAGACTCATAACCAAAACCTTCGGCAGAGTGCAGGGAATCATATGAAAGAAGGGGAGTTTGATGTGGAAAGGATAGGAGCTCCACAAGGACCAAACATACCTGGGCACAGGGTCTTTTCTGAGATGGACACTCAACCAAAGACCATGAGAGGATAAAACCTAGAACCTCTGCTCAAATGTGACCCGTGATAGCTCAGTAATCAATTGGTTTCCCATAGTAAGGGGAACAAGGACTATTTCTAACAGGAACTCAATGACTGGCTCTTTGACCTCCCCACCTCCCAAGGGAGGAGCAGTACTGTTAGGCCACAGAGGAGGACTTTGCAGCCAGTCCTGAAAATACCTGACAAAAGGGAGTCATATGAAAGGGGAGGAGGTCCTCCCCTATCAGTGGACTTGGAAAGGGCCAGGGAGGAGATGAGGGAGGGAGGGTGAGATTGGGGAGGGAATGAGGAATACAGCTGGGATACAGAATTAACAAAATGTAACTAATGAGAAAAATAAAATTAAAAAAAAAGAATGTTTGTTTTCTTATGAGGACAGAGCTTCACACATCCTCACACACCTAACATTTGTGTCCTGATGTCAACTCTTGCTTGGTGCCATATGAGCTAAGTTGTAGCATTTTTCATACTCCTCATCCCATGTTTGAGGATCAGCAGTGTGCATGCCCCTGCTGGCTCCCCAGAGCAACAACACCTCAGAATGTGATCGGAAAAGCTCTTTTCAGTGTCTTCTCTGGGCCAGCATGCAGGAATATGTAATTCATTTCTGGAACTGGATCCTGAGCTCTGGGTACATCATCAGGCTGAACCTACTTTGGTGGCCACTGCCAGAACAGCAAGGGACAAATCTCCAAGTGAGTGTAAACCTACTCAATGCACCTTAAGCAGCATCAAGCACCTTGCCATGCGTTAAGCTCGAAAGGTATTACCTTCCCTACACATAGAACAAGGAACCGAGGCCATGGGAGCCTGTGTAGCAGGTCCAGGTTTCTATACTCTTGCTTCTGAGGATGCCCTTTCCAAATTCATGGACCTGTGCACACTGCATATGTGGCAAGCATGTCTGTTTCTGTAACATATCCCTTTGCTTGAGCTTGGTTTCAGCTTACATTTACATTCAGACACTACCACCCACCAGAGCCTCAGTCTCACAATCTGGAGGCTCACAGTCTGAAGGCTCACAGTCTGGAGAATAGAACACTAAGGTCAAAGTATGGGCTGTGGTGGGTGCTGAGGCCACAGGCCTTTGCTTTCAGTTTTCTTTGCTGTTCTGTGGCTGTGGTTGCATCACTGGGGCAATCCCTGCCTTCATCCCCACACAGCACTCTCCCTGTGTGCCTGTCTCTGGGCCAAATGTCCCCTTTTTATAAGGACATCATCATACTGGAAAAGCACCCTCCCTAATGACCTCATTTTGATGGCATCTGTAAAGATCCTGTCTTTACATTTTGGACTTGGAGGTAGGACCCCAAGAGTAACAGAAATCAACTCTTATTATCTAGTAACCCTGGTTTCAAGACCTTAAGAAAGTAAGTGAACCTCGCAGAATCATAGTGTCTTCAGCCATGAAAGGGGGGACTTTAAAAATCCCTACCATGAAAGCTTTTTTCTCAGTAGTCATTATCAAATTAGATACGGCTCATTATAACAGGCTAGTTGCTATGGTTTGGGCTATAAGAGGTGGACAACTCTCTACCAATGACCCTTGTGTGTGTATGTGTGCATACACAGTGTCTAGTGTGTGGATGCATGGAAAGTGGTGTATGTATGAATGTATGTGTTATGTGTGGGGAGAGTGTGTGTGTCGAGTGTGTGTCTAATATATACATATGATATATACATATATAAACCTACAGTTTTCTGGAGTGATGGAAAACTATTGAAATTAGAGAAAAATGGTCATACAACATGAAATGCATTAAATAGCACTGAATGGTACCTTGGAAAATGGTTCATTGTGTCAGAAAAGGTTCAGTGGAGAGAAGGGAAGGATGGAAGAGAGGGAGGAGGTATGCGAAGTGTGACCTGTTAGCTTCCTTGAGTTTGGAAACAAGAACCATGTGACCATTTGGAATGGAACAGTCTGAATACACAAACATAGACTGTCCTCTGAGGTCTGGGAGCTCTGTCATTTCCTTTCTGCCAGCAGCAACCTCTGATATGGAGTCATAAGCTACGCCACCAATGCTAGGTGTTTGGCTTAAGGGAACAGCCCCTCCAGTGCTGACCTGGGCAGGCATCTCCAGAACAGAGTTCTCTGTTTCCTTGGAAGACAGGCAGTGCCCCGACCCGCGGGACCTAGTTATTCGTGGGGGCGAAGGGGGTCGCAGCCTGTAAAAGATGAGCGGGAGAAAGGAAGGACTCAAGCAAATGTGCACTTGTCAAGAGTCAAATTTTATTGAACCGAAGTAGGCTTTTAAGGCCAACCTTAGATATGGGCGGGGCGAGGGAGGAGCTCAGTGCAGAATCCTTTTTACTCAGGGAGGGGCAGGTTGGAAAGTCCCACTTTAGAGTCGCTCAACTCAGGAAGGGGCAGGGTGGAAGTTACAGAATCTTCTTGGCCCGGGGCCTGGAACACTTTGCAGTTATTATAGGAAGTCAAGGCACAGTTAGCACATCTCTAATTGTCAAGCAACCAGGTGCAGCAGGGTGGGGGGAATGAGAAAAGGTCGGAAGTTTCTCGGGGCTTGTCTCCAATAAGGCAGCTCCAGATTTTGGTAACTACCTCAGGACTCAGGGCATCCCAAGCCCACAGTGGAAGAGTCTGAACAGCTCTAGGTTACAAGTTCAAGAGCTTGTAGACAGATACCTTTCTGGAAGCTCTTGACATGCAAGCCATGTTTTCCTAGTTTTGAACAAGGTTAAGATACATAGATAAACAGGTTGGAATTATGACTCAGCTGATAGAATGCTTGCCTAGTATACAAAAAGCCCTGGATTCAGTTTCCTTCATTAGAGGTTTAGTGGCACATGTCTGTAATCTCAACATCCAGGAGGTAAAGCCAGGAGGATCGAAAGTTCAAGATCATCTTTGATTACATAGCAAATTTGAGGTCTGTCTAGGATATGTAAGATCTTGTCTCAAGAACAAACTAGGCAATGTGACACCAGTAATCCCAGCATTCCAGATATTGAGGTAGGAGGTCAGTCGAAAGTTCAAGTCTAGTTTTTTTTACATGACAAGACTGTCTCAAGAGTCAAAAAGCAATAATCAAACAGATAAAAGTCCCAGCATGGATGAAGACTGGAGTGGCAGGTAAGGTGCACAGCAGGCTAGTTTCCAGCGTCTAGAAGAGTGACAGCCAGGCCCATTGGTGCTACTGCTATTTTTTGTTTTCAAGTACAGCCTAACTGGTAAGTCTGCAGCACTGACTGCTCAGAAACGCCCATGGCTGGCTGTCCAATGTCTCCAGGTTGGCTTTCCCAGTGCCCATCACAAGTGACAACCCATGTTTCTTAATCAGACTATCAAATGATCCTGTCAGCATCACTGCCCTGGCTTTACTACATATCACTCCATTGAGGCTCACTCCAAGCTTCCTGCCCATCCTTGGGTCTTTTCCAAAGGCCTGAGTAATTTCCTGTGCTGAAGGCCCAGCCTCCTTATTGTGAGAGCCATAACTTTAGAGAGTCTGAGCCAGTTTCACAGTGTTCCTTCCAGGCTCTTTGCACTCACAGCTTGGCTGAGAACTATTGGAATAGGGCCCTGCATTAGATAGGAACCCAAGCCCAGGCCTTGACTCTGCCTTTACCCCTGAGTAGATGTGTGTCTCTGTAAAAGTCAGCCAACATCCCTGGGCTTCCATTTCTGTGTCTGTAGACCAGACATGGACAGGAGGCTAGCTAAGGAAGGAACCCTGGCCTTGGAGTAGGCTGGAGCAACATTCAAATCTGAACTAACTCTGCTGCCCACTGGCTCACAACCTGAATTTTTATTAAGTCTGCCGAAGTTTTTCTGCCCACTGTAAGATAGGGCCCAACTCATTCATCTCTATTTCCATGGAGGTTTTGAAAAGCATCAAATTAATATACGTAAAACTGTAAACCACACATTAACATAAAATGTTGTCACTTTTGTTACACATTTACTCTACCCCTCCCTGTTATGCTCACAGTGCTGTCCTCCTGTGTCCTTAAATGGGAGAGAATGGAAGGAGGAGAGGAAGAGAGGAAGAAAAAGGTAATAGACAAAGGAGGAAAAGAAGGGGAAGAGAAAAGAAATAAATACACACAAAAAGAGATGTGAAAGGGGGAGAGATCATTATGACCTCATATAACTCTTTTCCCTCTTAAAGACCTCACCTTCAAATCTGATCACATTGGGAATGCAGTCTTCATTTGGGGAGACAGAATTTTTCAACACACAATTACCATGACGAAATAATAGAATCCAAAACGCATCCCCTGCAGTCAAACTCTCCAATTGTCCCACAGTCTTCCTCACATACACTTTATTTGGTTATTCTGTCTCTTTGCTCATCTTTCATCCACTTCTGAGCCCTTGAAAGATGATCAGTTCGACACCATTCTAGAACCTTCCTCCTTTCCATGTGTGTAATTTGTGATGTGGGACATTTTGAAGTCCCTGAGCCAATTCGCTTGCAGAGTAACCCTCGGTATGGCTTGGTCTGTTTGTTTCTAACTAGGTTCTGATTACATTTCTCTGACCAGAATGCATTCTAAGTGTCGTGGATACAGTGCAAGAGGAGGCCAGACTTGTGTTTTTTGCAGTGCTGGGATGCAGGCTCGTGGCTTGGTTTTAGTGGCTCCTCCAAACCTCAATCTGAAGGTCTCTCTCTACCTCCCTTGCCCAATATCCTTCAGGACACCTAAACATCCTGTTTTAATGCCCTTTTACCCAATGACTCTTTGAATGATCTTTACCTCTCTCAATTGTTCATTAACTTTCATTAACTCAATTGTTCAGCACCTTAACTTTTCATTTTAACTCAGCCATTTGACAGCATTCCTAGTTGCATTTTTTTCTTTTTCTAAAGCACATGGAGGGGCAACACACTATTTTTAAGTCTCTCACTTTTTTCGTAGACAAGGTCTTATAGGTCATTCCAGTCTTAAGTTCCTTACATAGTGAAAGATACCCTTGAACTTTTATGTGTGCATGCATGTGAGGGCAGGTATGGAAGAGCCAAAGCACCCCTGTAAACAACTTCCTTGTCAATCCTCAATTTCCACCTTGGTTGAGGCAAGTCTCCAGTTTGCAGTTGTGTCACCATATTACTCAGCATCTTCACCTCCCATCTCACCGTAGGAGCACTGGGATCAGACACACCGTTTCCCTTCACGAGGCCTCTGGGAATCCAAAGTCAGGTCTTCACATTTGTGAGACAAACACCTTGTGCGCTGAGAAATCTCTCTAGCCCTTGAATTTTTTTGTTCATTAGTTTGTTTGTTTTTAGGATGGCCTCCAACTCACAGAGACCCCCCTTGCTCTGCCTCCAGGGTGCTGGGGTCAAAGATGTGCACCACCACTTCTGGGTGGTCCTTGAACTTTTGATCTTCCTGCCTTCTCCAGATACGCAATGCTATGCATGCCTGGTTTGTCTAAGTCTGTTATTTCACTGGCTCTGTGCTTCACTGCACACGGTGAAGAATGTATCACAGCTTATTTACTCTTTACTGATTACTATTTAGGTTCTTGTTCTTGGTGCTGTTGGAAATACCGACTCCATGAAAGTCTCTGCACTGTCTACCTGCCATCCTCTCCTTTGAGAAACATCCCTGGAAGTGTATGTTCAGTTATGTTTTTCATGCAGGCAGGCAGATTGCTCTCCAGAAATATCACATAGTTCACACCTTCAGTGAATCAACTGTAAGGGAACAACAGCTCCAACACATATAGAAACAGGCCAGTCCAGATGGCAGAGCATTTTGCAATAGAACTGGCTCAGACGCTTCAGAAATGTTCACATCTCAACAGAGAGACAAATGTATGCACCCCCCCACACGCATGCTTTCATACGCCTGCCACACACAAGACATAGGATTAAATAATTTTTCACGTAGGCCGGAACACCAAATGAAAGGTGTCAGATACTCTAGTTTCTCCTTGGCTTCATTTTATTATTTTTTAAGAACAATATTGAATAGGGCCAGGTAGATACCTCAGTCTATAAAGTACTTGTTTTGCAAATAAAAAGACCTGAGTTCAGCACACAGAGCCTATGTAATCTAAGCTTGGTGTGGTGGTGCATGCTTAGAAATCCAGCTTTAATCCTAGCCGTAGGTAGGTGCACACAGGCAGATTCCTGGGGCCTCACCTGGTTGGTGAGTTTCAGGAAGATGAAAGACTCTAGCTTATAGGCAAGAACTTGAGGAAAACACTTGTGGTTGCCCTTTGACCTCAACCTGTATCTGAGCCCATGTGCACAAGCACCTGCGTATACCCATGTGGCTACACACATGAGCATCACACAATCAAAAAAATGATTTTTTAAAATTAAAAATAAGAAAAACACTGGTGAAAGTATACCAAATGGGCTCTGTGCCTCAACCATGGACAATGACCGACAGTTTGAGAAATACCAGTATGACGGTTCTGAATTTCTTTCTGAAGATCAGGAAATAATTTTTGACCGTTGTTGAGAACAAAAGAATGGACCCCTATCACCTTCTCTATCTGACTAACAGGGGTCACTTTTCCACAGGCCTGCCTCACCTTGAACACCTCTTTGTTTTCCATTTTTTTTTTTTTTTTTTTGCCAACTTAATAAGTCCATAACTTGCCTTGCTTTTCATAGTTCCTCTCTGTGTCAGTGAGAGCTCACAGGTGCATTGGTTACTTTCACATCTTTGTCATGAAACACATGACAGGAACAATAAGAAGGAGGAAAGACGGTTTTTGCTAATTATTCGGGAGGGTTCAGTTCCTGATTGCTTGGTCCTTACGTGCATGAAGAGAACATCATGGTGGAAGGAACATGTGGTGGGAGACAGCTGTTCTCTGGCAGAAAGGAAACAGAGAGATGCTAGGAAGGGGCTAATGACAAGCTATTTTCCAAGAACCCATTCCCAGTGACCTGGCTTCTCTAGCTAGGTCTCTCCTTCAGAAGTTTCCAGAACTTTTCAAAAATAATCCCATGATGACTACTTCTATGTCAACTTGATACAAGCTAAAGTCATCTGACAGGAGGAAACCTCAATTCAGAAGATGCTTCCATAAGATTTGGATATATGCAGGCCTGTAGGGCATTTTCTTAACTAGTGATTGATGTGAGAAGGCCCAGACCAATGTGAGTGGTGCCATCCCTGGACTGGTGGTCCTGGGTTCTATAAGAAATCAGCCATGAGGATTAAGCCAGTAAGCAGCACCCCTCCACAGCCTCTGTATCAGCTCCTGCCTCCAGGTACCTGACATTTGAGTTCCTGTCCTGATTTCCTTTGATGATGAGCAGAGATGTTAAGCATAAGCCTAATAAACCCTCTCATCCCTAAATTGCCTTGTTATGGTGTTTCCTCACAGCAATGATAACCCTAACGAAGACAAACCTCACCAGCTGGGAACCAAGCATTCAACACAGAAGCCTGTGGGGACATGTCACACTCAAACCATAATGGGCAAACAATATTGTCTAGTGCAGATGATGACAAGAGGCATGCCTAGATTTTCCATCTAAGCTAGGTGATTCACATCACATTACTTAAACTTTCTCTGTCTCTGGTTCCTGGTCTCTGGAATGTGGACATTAAGAATCTCACAGATTCCTGGTAAGAATGCAAAGAGGTGCATAAAATATTTATCGTCCATTCCAAAACCATACTTCAGAAATCAAGAGCATTTTCGCGGGCACATTGCCCTTGCTCTATGGGGATGGAATCTGGGTTTGAATGTGCCACACCAGGGGAAAGGAGTCAATAGGGGTTGTGCTTGCTCTGAGCAGCACCTCTGGGTCCTCAGGTACCATGTAGCATGTGGCCTGTGGAGAGTGCTGAGAGTAAATAGCTGCTAGGGACAGGAACACTTCACTGACAAAGCTGCTAGCCTCTGGATTGCAACTGTCCTGGCACAAATGAAAATAAGTAAAGAGGTACTGTGCCCACCCCCTCCCTTAGGCTAATAATCTATTCAAACAATGAACCCTAAGAAGTTGGAATTTCCCCAGGAATTTCGTCCTTAGATCACCATTCAGAAGAAACTGGGGTTGAGACAGTGATGGGTCAGTGAGCAACATGATCAGAACTTAACTAGGACTGCTTAAATATTTTCTCTATATTTAAACCTCAAGCTTATGTCTGAACACCTAAATGGAGCTGGATAAATAACTGGACCTTTGATCTTTTCCCCACTGTGACCACATTTGAAAATATCACCTTTCTCTGCTTTTCATGGTTGCTTGTCTCTTTAATTGGCTTGAGGAGGATGGGTGGCTAGGCCTAGGTGGTTACAGCTGCCAAAACCAGGATTTGACCCTGACAACTTCAGTAATAAGATTAAGGGGGAAGAAGAGATGTGTTCTGTTTTCCAGGAGTTTAATTACGGAAAAGAAGGGAGAGCACAGCCCAGTAGAGAAGCCCTGGCTAGATGCACTTTTTGCATAACCTGTAAGTAGCTACTCAGCCTGGGTTTGCCCACACACTTGGTGCAGCCTCTGAAGCAACACAGTGCCATTTGTTCCAGGGGTGGTGCCTGTCTTCCCTCAGGCCCTCCATTTTCTCTATGTTTTTAAGGTCCCCATCTTGAAATCCACATACAAAGGCCAACTCCTTGCCCAAGGGTCACCTTGAGATCCCTGAGGAGATGGCAAAAGCCTGACTTACAAATGCAATTTGCCACGGTGTCATGGAGAATGCTGGCTTCCCCGTAGCTTAGTTTTCTCCTGAAGGATCATTTTTTTCCTCCGGAATCCTGGTGCTCTGTGTGTGAAATATTATGGTCAGTGAGTTCTCAGTGGAAAAGGGAAGCTCTAGTATTGGTGGAGGGGAAACAGGACATGGCTGGAGATGAAGAAAAACAGCATCATTGACTTAGTGAGAACATCTTATTGAGAGGCCTGGGGGCACAGTCTCGTATGTGGATGGTCCTGAGTTTGGTCCCTAGGACCACCAGAAAAAAGAAAAAAAAAAGGAAGAAAAAAGTATTGTATCCTCACATGAAAGAGAACGGCTCAGAGACCATAACGGCAGACTGCGAAGGAGCCCGTAAAACCTCCCTGGCGTCTGCAAGCCTGCAGGCCACACCAGCCTGCAAGTCTATTCCTGAGCTGCATGCTAGTGCTGTCCTAACAATGCATATAGACTAATGTCAGTGAGACTGATAATTACAAAGTGGACAGATGAGAGCCAGTGAATGACTCATCAAGTAAAGGCACTTGCCACAGAGCCTGACTGCCCCAACTTGATTGTTGGGATCCCACAGAGAGGAAGGAGAGGACCAACTCACTTCAGTTGTCCCTGAAACCCTATGTGTATGCTCTTGGCATATCAATCAATCAATCATCAATGTAAAAAGTGGACAGAAATGCAGGGCCTCATGGTGCAGCCCTGTCATTCCAGCTACAAGGGAGGCTAAGGCAGGAAGATCATGAGTTTTAGGCCAGCCTGGGCTACAGAGTGGGTACAAGCCTAACCGGGGCAATTTCTCTCTCTCGAGAGCCTGTTGTAAAATAAAAGGAAGTAAAAGGACAATGGGGAGTGTAGCTTAGTGGTGGAGAGCTTGACTAGCATGTGTGAGGCCCCTGATTCAAAGCTCGGCACTATAAAGGAAAAAAGAGAACAAACAACCTCCCAAAAAAGGCAGTAGAAGTCAGACAAGTGATAGCAACAAGTGAGTCATAAAAGATGCCCCGAAGTCTCCAGAAGGGGTAAAATCTCAGGTTGGTTGGCACTATTAGTTTGTGACAAGTGACAAGACTGTGGAGTCATAGATAGAACAATGACAAAATACTTAACAGGGAGCCTTTTGTCCTGTTCGCTTCTTTTCCTGCCTTTATCTCAATAAAACAACGGAAAATCTACAAACAGAATTTTTAAAACATGATTTGAAATGTACTTGTTGTGCTAAGCACTATGTCTAGCAGTGAGGCAAACATTGGAGGTTGATATATGGCTTACAGGCACACACACACACACATGCGCACATACAGGTGCACATTCAAGAGTATACATACAAGCACACACAGATGCATCCACACACACACAGGCATGCATGCACACATGCATTCACACGCAGCCTTTGCTTTCAGCTTTCTGCAGGTCAGGCCTATTCAGGGCCTGACCCTATACTGTCAGAGAATAGTGATACTGAAACCTCTAGAAACCTTCAAAAACCACCTGGGGGTTGAGGGAGGGATATGTCCTCAACCTCATCGTGAGGATAATCAGATGGAAGTCCTGTGACTAATACCCATTTCCAGGGCTTTAGGAGCTACGGGGATGATTCAGCCACTGAGACAGATACTTTTTCTGGTGCCCTGGAAGACATGGGACTAAATCCTATTTATTAGTCAGCCTTTGAGTGGACCTGGAGGAGAGGGGACATCAGTGTCTTTCAAAAGGATGAGTGCAGAGTCTACTAATGTAACTGGGCAGAGTTCTCCTTCCCCCACCTCCTGAAAATAAGTTCTCTGACAAAAGGAAAGCCACACCTGTGTTAAAGTCTTGGTTACATGAGGAGGCTGGGGAGATAGATAGCTCACTTGGTGAAGTATTTGATGCACAACCAGGAAGGGCCAGGCTTGACCCCTAGCATCCAAGTAAAAAGTTGGGCATTGCAGCTAGAGAGGCAGACAGGAAAATCCCTGGGCCTTGTCTGCCAGCCTGTCTACTCAGTGAGGGACTCTGTCTCCAAAGAGAAGGTGGACAGCAATTGGGGAAGACCCCTACTATCTACCTTTAGTGACCCGTCCAGCGGGCTAGTCAAACAGGGTCCACCTGAAAGAGGGAGTGGAAGTTGGGGGACAGAGATGCAAATAATGGAGACAAGACAGATTCCTGATCAAGTCTCAGTTTATTGAACGTGCAAACAACACTTATAAAGCAAAGAATACAAGCAAATTTTTTTCACAGTAGCAACACATCTGTGCCACCTGGCAAGGCATGCAGGAATTCACTCAAGGTCACAGAGTTTGCTGTCTGGTTCCCAAGGTTGCAGGGAGCTTGCTATCTACTTCTCAGGCTCAGAGCACCCTGCCTGCAGGGACCGCCAAGGACAATCTCTGAGAAATGGAACTATGGATAAGACCCACATCTTCGAAGGCCAGGAGGCAGAATTCCAATTACCAGACTCCTTCAGTTCCCCCTTCTTTGTTTTATAGAGAGCCTGTCTTAGGTTGGCGAAACGTGCATTTTTTACTTACCCATCATCAAGGTCTCGGATGCGATTTTCACAAGCCTCTGTCTTAGGTTGGAAAAAACACAATTTCACACTTACCCATCACTGGCTTACCTCCATGTCAAACAGGGTTGTTAGAGATCTTTAATTTAAATTCATGCAACTGTACTTGCATGTGTTGAAGTTGTTGAAGAAGGAACTGTAACACACAAGGAAGGCAGGCACAGGCCAACAAACCCATACCCGCCATGCCTGCAAGTGTCAGTCCCCATTTAAGCACAGAGTCAAAGGATAGAAAGCGCCTCCTGAGGCTAGTAAATATATCCCAGGCTGTATTGGTCAATTCCAACCTAGGTTCCTTGGCAGATTCTATGTCATGGATCTTATTTCTCATCGTTAACATGTCCAATGAGAAGTTTTTGCTAGACCAAGTACCAGCAAGGTGATTCTGAACGTGAGTCCAATTAAATTTTGTTTCATTATTCCAAGAATCAGAAATCCTAACAGGAATAATAACAAAAGCAGGTGGCTTAACAACTAATACTGAAAGAACATTACTGTCAATATTAACACAATTAGTAAGATTGCAATATACACGTTCAATCAAATAGGTATCATTGTTCATAAAATGTCTCACTACAATGTTTCCAGTTAGCAGTAAATAAGGAGGATTAACACATGCCAAGACAGAAGTATACTTTATTAATTCAGCAAAGCTACTTGCATTCCCAGAGAGAATGCCTATATATCCCAAGGCAGCCCCCAATTTCCATACATAGGTTTGCCAATATTTATTTGAAGTCCTCCAAAGTCCAGCACTAACAGCTTTTTCTAAAACAAAAGAATTTTAACTGCCTTTACCAGAAGCCAAGTTCTTAATATCCTGATAATAGACCAGTTCCTGACTGTAAATGCAGGGTCATTTTCCCAGGAGTAGATAGTGGGTGTTTCTCCGATGCATCTTGTCCAAGGAACCATTGATTGAGGACAAGTGCGTTGATCCCCTTTCTCACAGGGTGGGTAACTCATTGAAGATGTAAGACTATCATTCTTAACTCCCGTAGGAAGGGACAATAATATCCCTCCAATGTTCCACTTTGCCTGGTTGCAAAGGGAGGCTTGAACTGCCCCCCCAACTTTAGAGTGGTAGGCATCCTGACCTATGACCTGGACGGGGAGACTGGTAAGCAGTCCTGATGAATACTCTTTCTGGTAAAGCAAAGAGGATGACTTCTTCCTAATCCTGAAAAGTTAAGAGTCTCTTTTACTTTCATTCCTTCAAAAGCAGGAAAACCCAGCAGCCAAGTGTTGTTGACATAAATAAGGACTTCTGGATCATTCCAGGAAACTGGATGTAGTAAAGGTGGATCAAGAATGTAAGTCCAATAAGCAGTCACCTTGACTGGAGGGGTCCTCGTTGACATCATTATCATTGTAAGGAGAAAACTCATCCATTTGTCACACCCAGCGTTCCGGTAGCCATTGAGCTGCATAATTTTCCTGTGAAAAAACACAGACAGCTCCTAGTCCCCAGATGAGTACAGGGTCTGGTCCATGCCATTGATTTGTTAAAGGATCCCTCCATTTTACTTTAGCAAAAGTGTTTTTTTTTTGTTTGTTTGTTTTTGTATGCCAAAATATATCTGCTGCAGACTTACCATGCTTATCCAAATTAAAAATTTCAGAATAAAAAGAACATGATTAAGATGATTCTTAGGTGTCCAGGGGAGTAGCTCCCCCTTCTTTGTTTTTAGCAAATAAATCTTAATTATTTGGTGGGCACGTTCTACCATGCCTTGTCCTTGCGGATTGTAAGGTATTCCAGTTATATGGGAAACTTGAAACTGTTGACAAAATCTTAAAAAATTTGCTAGTATTTGCTGTTCCATTGTCAGTTTTAAACTGCTTAGGAACACCCAGAACATTGAAAGCCTGCAGACAATGAGCAATAACATTCTTTGCAGCTTCTCCTGGTTGAGGAGTGGCAAAAATAAATCTAGAATAGGTATCAATGCAAACATGTACATATTTTAATTTTCCAAATTTAGGAATGAGTAATATCCATTTGCCAAATCTGATTTGGAACCAATCCTTTAGGTTTGACTCCCAAATGAGGAACAGACTGAAACTGAGGACAAGTACTGCAAGCCTTGACTATACTACGGGCCTGTTCCTTAGTCAACCCATATTTAAGTCTCAAGGTTTGACTATTAAGATGATGCATATTATAGGCATCCTGGGCTCTTTTTAACTGTGAACAATAAACTTTGGTGGCTTTGTCTGCCAATGCATTTCCTTCAGACAGGGGTCCTGGCAAATCAGAATGAGCCCTCAAATGTCCTATAAAAAAGGGGAAGTTTCTTTCTAGTATCAAATTTTGAATTTGTAAAAATAAAATTCCAGCAGAAGAAGATGTCTGAATTTGACCTGCAGTTTCTAACTTTGGCAAAGACTGAGCTACATATGCACTATCTGTAGAAGTGTTCAAGGACTGCTTATTAAAATTTTGAAACACAGCCAATACTACAGATAACTCTGCTATTTGTGCAGATGTGCTAGACACTTGAAAAGAAACTGTTTTTCTTTCATAAGCATAGGCAGCAACACCAGATGATGAACCGTCAGTAAATACCTTAAAGCATCAACAATTGGGCTAACTTTTGTTTTAAATGGAAAAACTATAGGTTGTACCTTTACAAACTGAATTAATTTGTTTTCTTGTGCATCAACAGGTTGGACTCTGTCATAACAAGCTTACATATGTTGAAATGCCATATTTATCAGATCTTTGACAAGTCTGAGGGCCAGCATATTTGAGTTACTCTTTGTTTAGCTTTATCATCTGCTCTAAACTGCATTGTATAAAACAGTATGTCATAATTTCTAATTTTGGCACATTTTTAAATGTCTGATTTAGAACCAAATTTTAGGTAGATCTATATAGGCAAACTTTATGATTATCCATTTTAGATTTAACCTTAAGAAAATAAACAATCTAAACAAAGAGACTAGGTAAAACTCAATCTTGTACTCAACTATAATTTTTAGCATAACTTTAAATCTGCTCTTTTTAAACGAAAATCAAAGCAAAACTATAAATTAAACATAATTTATAAAGGGGCTAGCAAATCTTATTAATCCTATTATATTGTATTAAAACTTAACAGCAAAAAAATTAAAGGACAAAAGTTTTATTATTTAGCATTAAACAGAGAACTAAAATTAGCCTGCAGCCCTCAGCAAAAGTGGACTATTCTGGCCATACCAAATCTATAGTCCAGAAAGAAACAGCATTAAATCATTTATTTAGGTACTGGCAACCAGGCATATATTTTATATAATGGTTAACAATGATCTGAATATAACCCTGCATAAACCTGGACTAACATGGAACTGTCATTCTTTTTCTCCTGTAAAAGAGCATAAGCAAACATTTTGCATTGAAGAATCTCCAGCTGTGGCAGCCTTTTTGGAGTTAATGGCAAATTTGGAGTTAATGGCATCTGAGTAGTGGAATTCGGCCTCCGGACTTTGGCCATCCTCCAAAGTCCAGTCTCTCATAGACTGGCCTTGGTGGTCCTACAGTGGACTGCTTTGACCCCGAGAAACTTTGTGCAACCATAGTAACCAGACAGCAGGCTCTGTGTAACATTGAGTGAGCCCTCTTTTGTTTTGGCTAAGTAAAATTGTCTGCGTGAGAAACTGCGTGTACTTTTTTGCCTACTTAAGTGTTAACCTGACACCCATTCAATGGACACTTTGATCAGCATGTAGACTTGGTGTCCGTCTCTGTGTCGCCCTGTCTCTCTCTCTCTCCAGCCCTCTCTCAGGTGGTATTCAGGTATCACTGCTGGCCAGTGACATCCAGCCTTTTTAAATGAAGAACAACATAGTTCATAGGTTTTTTTTACATGATATACTGTAAGAACTGCAGTTTTTGTTTAATTGGTTCAAACAGCATGGCTTGGTTTTACTTTCTAAAATTAATAAAATAAATACCAAGGTCTTTTGACCTCCCTCAAAGGGTTAAGAAACTGTTTTAAGTTTTCTGTTAGACTACCCAATGGTTATTATTTTAAAATACCTGATAAATTTTAAAATGTTTTATAGAATTTAACTCTGATAGTCCAGGACCAAACTCAGAGGTGTTGAGTCAAACTGTCTCATGTCTAAAAATATTAATATCGTCAGTCAGATTTTAAAATATCATCAAGTCCACAAATAAACACATAAACAGATACACACATAGAGACATAGCTAAGGAACATAGAAATACGACATTGTCACCTTGGAGTAACCAGAATATTCAAATACTAGGACTTGACCAGCCCCTACCGGACACAAGTCCCACAGATTCCAGAAGGAGTGGACCCCCTCATGGGTCTCCTCCACACACACAGATACCAGAAGGAGCAGAGCCCCCATGGCCCTCTCCACAGCTTCCAGATGGAGAGCGGGCTCCAGCAGCCTTCTTATCACACAAAATAGAGTCGCTGGAACCCTTTCTCCTGGTGCCAAAAGAAGTGGAGCATTTAAAAGCCCCTTCTGCGGGAATTGGAGCGTCCTCCATATCTCCTTGACTCTCCAAGTTTCCCCAGACCTCGAGAGCAAACAAAAACCAGAAACCAAAACAGACAGCTGGCACACAAAAACAAAAAACAGAGACAAAGACAAAAAACAACTGTAGTACCTGCTTTTTAAACATTTAAATATTTTTTTAAAAAACTGTTTTTATAATATTAAAACAATGCATCCTCTTTAGGAGTGAAATCATAAAGCACATTTATAATTTTAAAAGTCAAAACCAGACTTTAAAATTTACCAGTGCAAACAATCCAATTTTATTATTATTATTACTATTATTATTATTGTTTTTTTAATTTTAATTTCTCTAATTCCCTTAATAACTGAACTTGTTCCCTTTCTAATTGGACTTTCTCTCAGAGAACAGTAACATCTTCCTGCAGTGGTCCTGTATCTCCTGCACATGTGGCAAGGAAAACCATGGGGGCAGAGGGCATAGGCAGCCAGTCTGAATTATGAGACTTGGCAGTTTCTTCCTCTGACTCCGTTTCATCCTCACTATCCAGCTCTTAAATTATTTTCTGCTCTCAAATTACACAAATCTGTTTGAGCTCCTTTATGAACATTTGAAATAACCTTAGAAGTACCTTTTTTTTTTTTTTTCCTGCCTGTTTGGTTGCTCTATTTTCTCCAAGCAACTCTTTAGCTTATGAGATCAAATTTTTCATTTTATCACTCTCATGCCTAGGATCCAGCGTGTCTCTAATTAGAGTCCACAAAGAAAAAGTTCTAACAGGTACCTTCTCAGGACCATTAGTAGCATAATATTCTTGCAATCTTTTCCCTACCCTCTCCCAAGTTTCCAGATTTACGTACCTTCAACTGGGAACCAGGGACAAACTTCATTTACAAAGTAAAGGGGATAAAGGGATAAGGGTGTTTCTTCCAATTCTTCGTGTTTATAGCATTGACTTTAAAGTCCTCATAAATACCTCCCTGCTACTGCTCTGCCCCATAATCGCGCTGGCTGCCTACCTTGTCTTCCTCTGTCTGATGGGCGGTCATCACGAAGCACTGTTTTTACTTAGGCATCCGGAGCTCCAAAAACCAGTGTTTCTCACTTTTGCCCCTCGTTTTCAAGGTCCCTTGTTCGGGCACCAACTGACCCGTCCTGCGGACTAGTCGAACAGGGTCCACCTGAAAGAGGGAGTGGAAATTGGGGGACAGAGACGCGAAGAATGGAGACAAGACAGATTCCTGATCAAGTCTCAGTTTATTGAACGTGCAAACAACACTTATAAAGCAAAGGATACAAGCAAATTTTTTTCACAGTAGCAACACATCTGTGCCACCTGGCAAGGCATGCAGGAATTCACTCAAGGTTACACAAAGTCTGCTGTCTGGTTCCCAAGGTTGCAGGGAGCTTGCTATCTTCTTCCCAGGCTCAGAGCACCCTGCCTGCAGAGACCGCCAAGGACAGTGTCTGAGAAATGGAATTTAGATAAGACCTGCATCTGCCAAGACCAGGAAGCAGAATTCCAATTACCAGACTCCTTCACTTTAGCCTCCATGTACAGGGTCACACGTGTGCACACAACAGGGTCCAGTGACTGAACTTCATGGCTGTGGAGAGTTAGAATGTTACAGATCAGAATCAAATGATCCTGGCTTATCTTCAGTCCCTTTGAAAGCCATTCATTGCCCACCTTGTGTCTGACCTAATATCACTGTGACTACTAGGAGCTTCAAAGTGTATTCTTAGCAGGCTGGTAGCTTCCACCAATCTAAAATTCCAGAGTGTTATCAGATAACAGCTGTTTTCTCCACTTTGCTATAACCTGCCTACCCAAGGTCCCCCAAAATGTACTTGGCAAATGCTATGGTTTGTGTTTTTTTGTTCTGTAACTAATAAGATACCCTCATGTAATCACTTCCCTGTGTAATCACTTCAGTACGTGTTTGGGGGCACACTGAATCCATGCTCACGGGCCATTATCACTCATATTTACCTCAAGAATAAATGATACCCCATTCCCTTCGCGATGACAGTTATGTCTTGCTTTGCTTGGCTCTGCTTTTCTTTCTTCCTCAGGGAAACTGTCTGAGCGGAGGCTTATTGTCACCTGGTCCATCTGGGCAGGAGCTGCGCAGCCTGGTAGGCCTAGAGGCATCTCAGTGCTATAGACAATCTTCTAACTTCTTGGACACAGCGGGTGCTAGCAACAAAACCTGCCATCTCTTGAACATGTGCTTGTGCTAAGTGGAACACTACATAGTTTCATTTTTTTCCTCAGGACAGAAAACATTTTCTAAGTAACTTCCAAGTGTCAGGTAATGTATTGGTATCAGCTCTACTGAGTAGGGAAGAGACAGTCTTCATAAGTAATTATGATGAGGTATGGCATAAGTCTCCAATAAGAAGTGAGCACATGTGGCTGAGGGAGCACACAGGGGGAGGTTCTAGCATCATCTACAGCCTGCAGAGAAGTTGCCTTTCAGGAACTTATTGATACCCAAGCATTATGACATGAACCTTAATATCCGCAAAGTTACATTCATCATCATAGACTTTAAAAAGAAAACAAAACCAAAAACCAAACAAACAGACAAAACAAACCAGAATTATGTTCCCAAAGATGCCCACAACCTAACTGCCAGAGCTTGTAACTATATTACCTGATGTGAAAGACAAAGGACTTTGTTGATATTAATTAAGAGGTCTAGAGGAAGAGAAGAGAGGGGAACAAGAAAGGGCAAAGCAAGGAGGAAAATGTGTGTTTTCCTCAGATATGGACTCTAGATGTAGCTGTGTCTGTGTGTGACATGAAAGCAGAAGGGTGAATATGTGTGGGGAGAAAAGGGATCATTATTGGGAAGGAAGGACAGGAAAGCTAATGTGGGGAGGAGGTATTGAGTGCTCCTATAGTCAGTCAGACTAGTCAGTATATGTCTTACGCCATTTTCTGTTGTTAGTACTCAGTACTACTGACTGGGTAAGTTATAAAGGAAAGTTGTTTAGACTTGCAGTGCTTGCTGAAGAACAACATAGAAGGCCATATCTGAAGCTGCCTTCTTTCTGGCAAAATCTTCAGGTGACCCAGGGTATCATATGTGGAAAGAGAAAGAGAGAGAGAGAGACAGAGGATGAGAATACAGAGACATAGAGACACAGAGAGAGATGGAGAATATATGTGCACATGTGTATGTTCCAGATTCTCTTATGCTTCCTCTTATTTTCCTTTTCCTCTTCCTGTTCTCTTCCCCCTCTTCTTCTTCTCTACCCTCATCTTTTTCTTCTTCCAGTGTTCAATCATGGAGTCTACCCTGAGGACCAGCCACTAATCCTATTCATCTCCAAAGGCCCCAACTCTAAATACCCTGGTTAGGTTGCTCTCAGCCCTAAGTGCCTCATCACAGGGATTAATTTCAGGATCATCTTTCAGAAAGGCAAGTCATTGAAATCACAGAACCAAGCCTGGCTGTAGTCTCAACTGTAGGCCAGTTTCAACCTGTTCTCTCTCCTTGATATGAGGACTAAGAAGCCAAACCTTCATTAATTCTGGGCCGCTTGGTCTTAGGGAGTCATGACCCTGTTTGCTGGAGTGTGAGTCCCAGGAGAGAGCAGGGTCATGAGTTGCCATCAGCCACAACTAACTTATAGTCATAATGACAAGGGGTTGGAAGCACTTGCAGATACAAGAGACACATTGTTTCCAACCTCAGCATCTGCAGAAAGTGTCAACCGCTGCAGGATGCTCTCAGTGCAGCATTAGCAAAGGCTGTGCCCAGAATACCAGTGAGATCAGTTAAGGTTGATGCCACACTGCTTCTGGCCATCACATGCACATGTGTTTCTGAAAACTACCACATCCTGCCCCCACTCACAGGTGGCTCCTTTGCTGTCCTGTCATCTCCTACAAAGCTACCATATTGGACTCTAAGCCCAGACACACAGCACACCCATTCTCTAGTCATTTACTCTTCTTTCTTACTGATAATTCCCTCTCCTTGTTTTCTTTTGTGTCAGGGCCCCAGATTTTAGTACAACTAACTCCATGATGGAAGTACCACTCGGGGCCACAAAACTCAGCATGTAGACAGTACTATCTGCTGAAACAAAAACAAAAACCTAATCCATCAAAATCTATACTTCTCAGAAAAAAATCTCTAAGTGTACTAACCTTGCTTTTTGACTTCTGTAGTTCTGCTTCTGAGTAACTGTTCTTGTTAACTGAAGTGTGTCAACCTAGAACATGGTTTTTGTGCTCAAAAGCTCACCCTTGGGGTTACAGCAGAATCCTATACACCCAGTGTAGTCACCAGATGGCTAATAAAGACTTTTTATTGGCTTAGCATCATGTCTGAACAGTCTTCTCTGGTGTATACCCACACCACTTTTCCCTCAAAGGTTCATTTTATTTTTATATGTAAATGAGTGTTTTGCCTGCATGTATGTCTGTGCACCACTTGCATGCCTAGTGTCTATGGAGGCCAGAAGAGGATGTCGGACCTCCTGAAACTGGAGTTACAGATGGTTGTGAGCTTTCACATGGTGCTGGAAATCAAACTTGGGTCCTCTGGGAGAGCAATCAGTGCTCTTAGCCACTGAGCCATCTCTCCAGCCCCATCCCTTCTCTGTTGTGTGATATGTTGATATACTTTCCAAGGTAGGGATAGGAGAAAAATGGTGCAGATGAGGATAGAACCAGGAGTTCTTTTTGAGGTTCCTATTTGGGTTTTAAGTGGAGCTATAAAGAGAGATACTCGATTTTATGTTGGGATTGTCAGAAGCATACCTCTGTGCAGTGGGGTTGCAAGAAGTCTGGTGTTTTGCATGTTGGCAAGTCCTAGATGATTCTATACATCTGTCTCAAGATCAATTATAGATTTCTAGGAGTGGGTCAGGGCATAGCTCAGAAGTAGTTGGTATTGACAGTTATATTCTCAATCTGGAATGTTTCCCAAAGGCCCATGTGTTGAAGGGTAGGTCCTCAACTTTACACTACTGGGGAGTGATGGAACCTGTAATAGGTGGGACCTAGTGAAGGGTCTTCAGATCCTTAGGGTCATGTCCTTGAAGAATATCCCATAGCCTGTGGGTAGATACTTATTTTATAAGTAAAGATATTATTTCTAATATACAATCAAATTCTCAGCTACCCACTCATACCAGCAGGCATATACAGTTATTCTAGATGATTCCATACCTACATGGATGCCTCAATAGGACAATAGGATTGTGTGGTAGTTTGAATAAAAATGGCCCCCATAGGTCCATAGGGAGTGGCACTATTAGGAGTGTGGCCTTGTTGGAGGAAATGAATCACTAGGGGGTGGGCTTTAAGATCTCAGAAGCTCAAGGCTGGCCAGCCTGTCACTGTCACTTTCTGCTGCTTGCAGATCCAGATGGAAAACTGAGATACCTCTCTATCACCATGTTTGCCTGTTGCCATGCTTCCCATACCATGAGGATAATGAACTAAAACTCTGAACTGTAAGCCAGCCCCAATTAAATGTTTTCCTTTATGAGAGTTTCTGTGGTCATGGTGTCTTTTTCACAGCAATAAAACTAACTAAAAAAGATTGTATAGTTTATTTTTAGTAGCTTTGAAACAGGCCATCATTTTCTGGCCTTAGTTATAATTACAGAAAATGAAATGTCACCAAAGTATACAGAAAAGGCTTTCTATAAAATGAATAGTCTGGGCAAAGTGGGAGAGCTGGCCCTGGTGGAACAAGTACAGGAGAGCTGACGAGCTGACCAACTCAGCTACCACCCAGGCCCAGATCCAGGTCTTTGAGTGAGCCCACCCATCTATGAACTGCTGGAGCACATGAAGGGGTGGATCCTGCCAATCCAAAGCTGCAGGATCTCCATGACAAAGGGTAATAACAGGATATTCAAGACGAGTCCTCCAATACTGGAGGCTCCAGTATTGAAAGTGTAGCAGAAGCCAGAGGTTCGAGCAGAAGCTCAAACCAGACCAATGACTCATTGCAATGAACATTTGTAAGGAACACTATTTAGGCGAAAGGTTATTCTGTGTGACACACCATGACATGCTGTAGCTTCCATGGTGAGATGCTTTTTGTTTTTGTTTATTTTTATTTTTTATTTTCTTTTTGTGGGGAGGTTTCAAGGGTGGAGGGCAGATATGGAAGGATGGAGAGATGAGTGGGATTGGGGTGCATGCTATGAAATTCACAAAGAACCAATTAAAAAGTTAAAAAAAAGAGTCCATAAAGTGAGTCATGTATCTTCTCATGGTTTTGATACAAAAATATCACCCACGTGTATTTGAACAATTGGCCCTAATGTGATGACACTGTTTTGGGAGACTATGAAAGTTTTTCAAGAGCTGGCTGAGCCAGGCATAGTAGTGCACATCTTTAATCCCAGCACCCTGGAAGGCAGAGGCAGGCAGATCGCTGTGAGTTTGAGGCCAGCCTGGTCTACAAAGAGAGTTCAGGACAGGTAAGGACAGCCAAGGATACACAGAGAAACCCTGTCTCAAAAAACCTAAAACAAACAAACAAACAGGAGAGAGAGAGAGAGAGAGCTGGCTGACAGAAAATTGATCACTGGAGGCAGGCCCTGAAGGTCATTGTCTGGACTTACTTCTGGCCCTGGTCTTTCTGCTTCCTGGTTCATGGAGATGTGAGGGGTCCTGATAGTACCCCCACTGCCATGTCTTCTTCATGATGGACTGTATCCACTATAAACCCTTCATCCCTTAGGCTGCTTCCGTCAGGTCTTTTGTCACCAAGATAGTATGAATAATGGATGCAGATCTGTCTCCTATAGCAACATAATAATAAAAATCTTAACTGGAACGTGTGTCTTAACATACAATTTAAACTCAGAAGTCGGGGGTGAATATAGGGATGGCCCTCAAAGCTTGCATGCCCTTCCTTGGAACGTCTGTGTGTATTATGAGCATCTCTCCCACTCATGCCCAACTCCCAGAACAAAGTGTGCTCATAGACGTGATGCGAACATTTCTCAGCAACATTCATTTCTGCAGGGGCTCCCAGGAGAATCCAAAATTAATTCCTGAAGAGCTTGTTCAAATCTAGATGTGATATTTTTTTCCTCTTTCAAAATTTGTCACATCTCTTTGTAGTTAACAATCAACACTGTGGCTGCCTTTTTGTCTGTGAGACTGGGTAGAGAGAATTGAAAGAAACATTTAGCAACTGACTCACGAGGCTCAATTAAACCACCATCCACCCCTGCTCCTTAGAACTCCATCCCACAGGATACCTGTCTCAACTTACTGACTAACAGTTGGAATATGAGCAAGTTACTTCTGGGGATTTTGTAGAAGAGTAAAGAAATCGATACAGGCAAAACATTTTAGAGCGTGGTATCCAAGATGAGGGCCTGTATGAAGGCAGTGGGAACATAACAATCACTGGACAGGTCACTAGAGACTGCTTACTTCCTCTCCCCAAATTGCCTATCCATGGCTCCCAACTCTCATGAGGGTTGGCTTTCTCTTTCATCAGTTTTAGTCACTTTCAAGCCAATGGCTCCAAAAATCAGTCTTTTTCTCTCAAGTTTCCACTACATTCTAGTGACTAGAACTTCCATTTCAACCTAGCTCCACCTTAAGTAGCATCTCATCCATTTTCCTGTCTGCTTCCCTAGGGTCCTAAGCCATCATTGGTCTTTGCCACCCTCTCTCCTATGCCTGTCAGATCCTCATCATACCTCATGGGCTCCGCGTGCTTCCAAGTGTGTCTTCCTCAAATCCGGTATCTTCTGTCTCCAATCCCTACCTAAAACTTGCAGTGACCTTTTGCTGCTACTCATTTAGCTTCCAATCATGACTCCAGAGCCTTCCCTGATCTGGAACCAGCATATACCTCTGATTGAATACACCAGCACATCCTGACATGTCCATAAAATACCACATTTCAGTTCCATGTGAGGGCTGAGGCTGCCCCCTCTGCTTGTAAGACTGTTGACTCAGATCATCTCCTCTGTTAAGCCTTCTTTGGTCCTCTTTTCTCTCCAGCTGGATAAGAATTCTTCCCCACTGTCTGCCTTTTCTTTTGTGCAGCAAATCTTTGAGCTTTGCAGAACTTACTTTTCTCATGGTTGTGATAAAATACCTAACAGATGCAGCATCATGGGGTGATGAGTTTGACTAGAATATATTAGCTATAACGCATGAATAGATTAATTTTTAAAAAGAAAAAATAGGTACACAAACACAACTCAAGAAAGGTTTATCTTCACCCAAAGTGTTAGGTACAGCCGGTCAGGGTAGGGAAGGCAAGGCAGCAAGTGCCTGGAGCAGCTGGTCACACAGGATCTGTAACTGGAAAGCAGAGGGAAACAAACTCTGAGGCTCAGCTTGCTCTTTTCTTTTTATGCAGCCTCCACTCCAGCCTGTGGAATAGTGCCATCCACGTGGGTGGATCTTCCCATTTCAACTAATCTAATCGAGAATCTCCCTTGCAGTCAGACCCAGAAATTTGCATAATTCTAGATCCTGTTTAATCGATGATTGATATCAGCTGTCATCCTTGTTACCTAATGCTATAATAATGTGTCTCCCCACCTGACCGCTGAAGGTCAGGAAGTCCTATGTCTCATCCACTTTTGTATTGTGCTTGATATTAAGTACCTGGCATTTAATGCAGAGGTGTGAAATAAATGGCTCTCAACTGAGTGCCCTTGAGACTGTACCACTTGATACAAATTAGTGTCAACCAGTGCGTGGTCCCTAAGGTGGGAGGAATGCTTCAAAGTCTAGGAACACTACAAGGCAGCAGGGAAGTCCCCTGTGAGCTGCAGGAAGCATGCCCGCCTGTTGGAGCTGGGGAATTGGGAAAGATATCAGGAATAGCCTGGGGGAAGCTCAGCTGAGGGAGAGAACAAAGTAAGGACAGATTACAGAGTCTGACAACCACCTCTCTGTGTCACACGGCTCTGGGCTATGCACTGCCACACCAAAAGGAGGGAAAGTGAGATGGTTAGTCACTTGTTCAACACACACTTTTGGAGCTACTTGTTTTGTTTGAGACAGGGTTTCTCTGTGTAGCCATGTCTGTCTTGGAACTCATTCTTTAGAGTGAGGCTAACCTTGAACTCAGAGATCCATCTTCCTCTGCCTCCCAAGTACTGGTATTAAAGGCATATGTGACTTCCCAGATACTTTTGGAGCTTCCAGCATGAGGAAGACATCATCAGATTAGGCACTAGAGGAGAGGATGTAGCATTGAGTCAGAAATGTCTGCCTTTGTCTTCCTTGAGATTAGCAGGTCAGTGGAGAGAGGAAAGGAAAGCAAGCAGATCCATCAGTGTATGTGGTCATAAGAATGTGATATGGAGAGAGAAAATAATGGGAGGGAGGAAAAACGTCTCTTCCGGGATTCTAAGAATATGGTTCTAAGCTGAGGTTGGTCAGGTAAGAAGGATGGAAGAGGTAGAATTTTGTTTTGTTTTTTCAGACAGGGTTTCACTGTGTAACCTTGGCTGTTCTGGACTTGCTTTGTAGACCAGGCTGTCCTCATACTCACAGAGATCCACCTGTCTCTTCCTCCCAAGTTCTGGGATTACAGGTGTTTTAAGAGGTCAGTGAAGCCTTGAAAGCCCAAGTGAAGTGAGGGAGGAGAGAGCAGGGGGCAGGTTCTTATCCAGAGCAAACATGAATGCTGGCCAGTCTTGCTTCTTCCTCTAGAGACTATGATTATGGGATTCTATTTTTTTAATATTTCTTTTTATTTTTAAATAATTTAATACATTCACTTGTATCCCAGCTGTAGCCCTCACCCTCTTTCCCTCCCAATGCTCCCCTCCCTCCCTCATCTACTCCCTACCTCCTTCTGAGTCCACTGACAGGGGGTGTCCTCCTCTCCTTCCATCTGGCCCTAGCTTATCAGGTATCTTCAGGATGGTTGCAATGTCCTTATCCATGGCCTAGCAAAGCTGCTCCTCCCTTAGGGGGGAGGGGAAGCTCATGAGTTCATGTCAGAAACAATTCCTGTCCCCCTTACCAGGGAACCTACTTGGATACTGAACTACCATGGGCTATGTCTGAGCAAGGGTTGTAGGTTATATCCATGCATGGTCCTTGGTCAGATAAGCAGTCTCATGGAAGACCCCTGTGCTCAGATACATTTGGACCTGTGGGGCTCCCTGCCCCTCTAGGATATACTGATTCCTCCTTCCTTCATATGATTCCCTACATTCTGCTAAAGGTTTAGTTATGGGTCTCAACATCTGCTTTGATACACTGCTAGGTAGAGTCTTTCAGGTGCCTTCTGTGGTAAGCTACTGTCCTATTACTTGTTTTCTCCTATTTCCAATGTCCATCCCCTTTGTCTTTCTAGATGAGGATTGATCACCTTACCCCGGGAGCTCTTTCTTGTTTATCTTCTTTAGGTGTACATATTTTAGTATGTTTATCCTATCTTATAGGTCTATATAAGTGAGGATATACCATGTGTGTCTTTCTGCTTTTGGGATACCTCACTCAGGATGATTTTTTACTAGATCCCACTATTTGCCTGCAAAACTCATGATTTCCTTGTTTTTAATTGCTGAGTGGTATTCCATTGTGTAAAAGTACCACAATTTCTGTATCCATTCCTCCGTTGATGGACATCTGGGTTGTTTCCAGTTTCTGGTTATTATGAATAAAGCTGCTACAAAACATGGTAGAGCAAATGTCCTTGTTGTGTACTTGAACATCTTTTGGGTATATGCCTAGGAGTGGTATAGCTGGATCTTGAGGTAGCATTATTCCTAATTGACAAAGCGCCAGATTGATTTCCATAGTGGTTGTACCAGTTGACATTCCCACCAGCAATGGAGGAAGGTTCCCCTTTCTCCACAGCCTCTCCAGCATGCGTTATTTCTTGAGTTTTTGATCTTAGCCATTCTGATGGGTGTAAGGTGAAATCTCAGGGTCGTTTTGATTTGCATCTCTCTGATGGCTAGGGATGTTAAACATCTCCTTATGTGTTTCTCTGCCATTCTATATTCTTCTACAGAGAATTCTCTGTTTAGCTCCATACCCCATTTTTTATTTGGGTTACTTGAATTATTGCCTTTCAACTTCTTTAGTTCTTTATATATTCCAGATATCAGCCCTCTGTCCGATGTTGGGTTGGTGAAGATCCTTTCCCAGTCTGTAGGCTGTCATTTTGTTCTAATGTCCTTTGGTTTACAGAAGCTTTTCAGTTTCATGAGGTCCCATTTATTGATTGTTGCTCTTAGGGCCTGTGCTGATGGTGTTCTGTTCAGGAAGTTGTCTCCTATGCCAATGAGTTCTAGGGTATTCCCCATTTTTTCTTCTAACCGATTTAGAGTATTTGGTTTTATATTGAGGTGTTTAATCCACTTGAACTTTAGTTTTGTGCAGGGTGATATATATGGATCTATTTTCATTTTTCTGCATGTAGACATCCAGTTGGACCAGCACCATTTGTTGAAGATGCTGTCTTTCTTCCATTGAATGGTTTTGGCTTCTTTGTCAAAAATCAAGTATTCATAGGTATGTGGGTTTATTTCTGGGTGTTCTATTCTGTTCCATTGATCCACCTTTCTGTTTCTATGCCAGTACCAAGCAAGTTTTATTATTATTGCTCTGTAGTACAACTTGAGATCGGGGATGGAGATACCTCCAGAGGATCTCTTGTTGTACAGGGTTGTTTTGGAAATTCTGGGTTTTTTGTTTCTCCATATGAAGTTGAGAATTTTCTTTCAAGGTCTGTAAAGAATCATGTTGGTATTTTGATGGGAATTGCATTGAATCTGTATATTGCTTTTGGCAGGATGGCCATTTTCACTATGTTAATCCTACCAATCCATGAGCACAGGAGATCTTTCCATCTTCTGATGTCTTCTTTGATTTCTTTCTTCAGACTTGAAGTTTTTTTCAAACAAGTCTTTCACCAGCTTGGTTAGAGTCACCCCAAGGTTATTTATGTTATTATTGGCTATTGTGAAGAATGTTGTTTCCCTGATTTCTTTCTTGGCCCTTTTGTCTTGGGTATACAGGAGGGCTTCTGATTTTTTTGAGTTAATTTTGTATCCAGCCAGTTTGCTAAAGGTGTTTATCATGTGAAGGAGTTCTCTGGCTGAGTTTTTGGGGTCACTTACGTATACTATCATATCATCTGCGAATAGTGAAACTTTCTTTCTGATTTGTGTTCCCTTTCTTGTCTTATTGCTCTAGCTAGGACTTCTAGTACTATGTTGAAGAGACATGGAGACAATGGGCAGCCTTGCCTTGTGCCTGATTTCAGTGGGATTGATTTAAGTTTCTCTCCATTGAGTTTGATGTTGTCTATAGGCTTGCTGTATATTGCCTTTACTATGTTTAGGTATGTGCCTTGTATCCCTGATCTGTCCAAGACTTTAAACATGAATGGGTGTTGGATTTTGTCAAATGTTTTTTTGGCATCTAGGGAGATGACCATGTGGTTTTTCTCCTTCAGTTTGTTTATATGGTGGATTACATTGATGGATTTCTGTGTATTGAACCACCCTTGCATGCCTGGGATGAAACCTACTTGGTCATGGTGGATGATATCTTTGATGTGTTCTTGGATTCGGTTTGCAAGTATTTTATTGAGTATCTTTGCATCAATGTTCATAAGAAAGATCTGTCTGAAGTTTTCTTTTTTGTTTGATCTTTGTGTCATTTAGGTATTAAGATGACTGTGGCTTCATAGAATGAGTTAGGTAATGTTCCTTCTGTTTCTATTTTGTGGAATAATTTGGAGTGAATTGGAGTTAGCACTTCTTTGAAGGTGTGGTAGAATTCTACACTGAAACCATCTGGCTCTGGGCTTTTTTTGGAAGGGAGGCTGTTGATGGCTGCTTCAATTTCCTTGGGGGATATAGGGCTGTTTTTCTACCTGGTCTTGACTTAATTTTGGTAGATGGAATCTTTCAAGAAAATTGTCCATTTCTTTTAGATTTTTGAACTTTGTGGCATATAAGCTTTTGTAGTACGACCTAATGATTATTTGCATTTCCTCATTGTTCGTAGTTATGTCCCCCTTTTCATTTCTGATTTTGCTGATTTGGATATTTTTTCTCTGCCTTTTAGTTAGTTTGGCTAAGCGTTTGTCTATCTTGTTGATTTTCTCAAAGAACCAGCTCTTGGTTTCATTGATTCTTTGAATTGTTTTATTTGTTTCTAATTGGTTGATTTCAGCCCTGAGTTCGATTATTTCCAGCCGTCTCTTCCTCTTGGGTATTTCTGCTTCTTTTTTTTCTAGGGCTTTCAGTTGTGCCATTAAGTTGTTTGTATGAGATGTTACAAATTTCTTCTTAAAGGCACTTAGTGCTATTAGTTTTCCTCTAAGTAATGCTTTCATTGTGTCTCATAAATTTGGGTATGTTGTGCCTTCATTTTCATTGAGTTCTAGGAAGTCTTTAATTTATTTCTTTCATCCTATTCATTTATTTCATCCTTAACCCAGCTGTCATTGAGAAGTAAGTTGTTAAGTTTCCATGTGCGTGTAGGCTTTTTGCTATTTCCATTGTTGTTGAGGTCCAGCTTTAGTCCATGGTGGTCAGATAGTATACAGGGTATTATTTCAATCTTCTTGTTTCTGTTGAGGCTTGCTTTGTGACCAACTCTATGGTCTATTTTGGAGAATGTTCCATGAGGTGCTGAAAAGAATTTGTACTCTTTTGAGTTTGGGTGAAAAGTCCTGTAGACATCTATTAGGTCCATTTGAATTGGGATGTTTCTAAGTGCCTTTATTTCTCTGTTTGGCTTTTGTCTAGATGATCTGTCCCTTGGTGATAGTGGGGTGTGATTTAAGCTTTAATAATGTTTCATTTATGAATGTAGGTGCTTTTGTATTTGGGGCATAGATGTTCAGAATTGTGATGTCTTCTTGGTGGATTTTTCCTTTGATGAGAATGTAGTGCCCCTCTAAGTCTTTTTTGATTAGTTTTGGTTGAAAGTCTATTTTATTAGATATTAGGATAGCCACTCCTGCTTGTTTTCTGGGTCCATTTGCTTGAAAAACAGTTTTCCAGCCTTTTACTCTGAGGTAGTGTTTATCTTTGTTGCTTAGGTGTGTTTCTTGGATGCAGCAGAATGTTGGATCCTGTTTCCACACCCATTCTGTTAGTCTGTATCTTTTTATTGGAGAGTTGAGTCCATTGATGTTGATAGATAATAATGACCATTGAATGTTATTTCCTATTATTGTGGAGTTGCTGGTGTTACTGTGATTCATTGCTTGTTTTCTTTTGATTTTGTTTTTTGGGGGAAATTATCTATAACCTATGTTTTCTTGGGTGTAGTTGCTTTCATTGGATTGGAGTTTCCCTTCTAGTATCTTCTGTAGGGCTGGTTTGCTGTTCAAATATTGCTTAAATTTAGTTTTGTTGTGGAATATTTTGTTTTCTCCATCTATGTTGATTGAAAGCTTTGCAGGCTATAGTAGTCTAGGTTGGCATCTGTGGTTCCTTAGAGCCTGCATGATATCGATTATGGGATTCTTACAATAGCTGCATTAATTGCAGCTGATTGGCCAGTCATCTAAAGTCTTAGAATGTTCATAAGCAATTCTAACTCTGAACATTATGGTTAACATAGAACAGGCCTGAGGCTCACAGGGTTACATGCTCTGAACGAAGCTGGGAGTGGGAAAGCAGTGGCTCATGTCCAATGCCCTGCCTTCTTCTCCCACCCAGAGAAATGAGAACAAGAATGCCAGACTTTTTTTTAGAGAAAAGTTACTAGTAACAGTTCCTGAAACTCCTTTCCTAAAAATTATGCACATCAGACCACTGAAGCCTTTTTTGTTTGTTTTTGGTTTTTTGAGACAAGGTTTCTCTGTGTAACAGTCCTAGCTGTCCTGGACTAGCTTTGTAGAGCAGGCTGGCCTCATAGAGACCTGCCTGCCTCTGCCTCCCGAATGGTAGGATTAAAGATATATGCCACCACAGCCGTCTTACTGAAGCCTTTTTTTTTTTTTAAGGAAAAGTGGTGTCACATACCTCTAACATCTTAGCACTCACGAGGCAGATACAGGCAGAACTCAGAGTTGAGGCCAACCTGGTATACAGGCAGAGTTCCAGGACAGCCAGGGCTACACAGAAAGACCTTGTTAATTTGCAGGCAAAGAGGATGGATATCAGAAGAAAAAGAAAATAGCAAACAACCTAGGAACCTGCTACAGAGGGCCTCTGAAAGCCAGAAGAAGAAAACAGGAAACAACCTCGGAACCTGCCACAGAGAGCCTCTGAAAGCCTCTGCCCTGCAGACTATCAAAGCAGATGCTGAGCCTGATGGCCAATTGTTGGGCAGAGTGAATGGAATTTTATGTAAGAAGTGGGAAATAGTAAGATCTGGAGAGGACAGGAACTCCACAAGGAGAGCAACAGAAAAAGAAAATTTGAACACAGGGAACTTCCCAGAGACTCATACTCCAACCAAGGACTATTCATGGAGATAACCTAGAACCCTGACAATGCAGCCACTTCTGATGAGAACTGATAGACTAAGATCAGAAAGAAGGAGAGGAGGACCTCCCCTATCAGTGGACCTGGGGAGGAGCATGCATGCAGAAAGTGGGGGGAGGGTGGGACTGGGAGGGGAGGAGGGAGGGGCTTATGGAGGGATACAAAATGAATAAAGTGTAATTAATAAAAGTTAAACAAAAAATTTAAAAAAAATTAAAAAATGTGAATGATAACAGTGTTCCCTAAAGTCATATGCATTTAGTAAGTATGATTTTCTGGCTTATTAAAGAAACATTAAAACCAAACCAAACAAAACAAAACAAAACAAAAAAACATAAATATCAGTTCTAGAGAAAGAGGCATCAGATTCCCTGGAACTTAAGTTACTAATGACTATGAGCTTCCATGTGGGTGCTGGGAACTGAATCAGGTCCTCTGTAAGAGCAAAAAGGGTCCTTACTGCAAAGTCATCTCTCCAGCCCTAGGAACCTTTCTTACTAACACTCCAGGAGTGTTCAGCCAGTCTTAATGTTACCAGTATCTGGAAAGATTTAGTTTGCTTATTTATAGCCTTGAACTCACTTTGTAGCTGAGGATGACCTTGAACATCTGATCTTCCTACCCCAGTTTCCTGGAGCTGGAATTACCAGGCATGCACCACTATGCTCACGTGGTATGTCCAGGTTGGGGTTCAACCTGGGGCTTCATGAATGCTAGGCAGGTATAGATTAACTGAGTCACATCTCCAACCTTCTAGGGAGAAGTTCACATGCTAATAATGGCATGTCTGTACCTGTGTAATGCCAATCATCCATCCTTTGTGATGCCATCATGTATGTTTCATGCATGTAGATTTAACAATCATATGCGTCTTCATAATGAATTTCATGAATGAACAGTGGTGATCCAGGATGTTCATAAAACCACGAGAAACATTTGTTTTGTCCTAGGCTTCTCCATCCTCCATGAGAGATATGCTTCTGGAGTCATTGTTCAGGAACCCCCATAGAGGATCTGTTCAAAGGGCAACAACAACAACAAAAATCCATCTATTTCCCCAGAGACTGTGGCCATGCACCTTCCTTTCCCCTGCTTTACTGGGTCCTGGACTGGCTTCCACCATCAGTCAGCTTTTGCCCACCTCGATGCCTCCAGCTTTGCCTGGTAGTAGTCTCCCTGCATCTCCTGAGAGTTTCAGGTAGCCTCCAGCCTCCTAGTGATCTTTGTTAAGTCACTTTGAAAGAAACAAAACAGATGAATATGGATTGTTGAGCTGTGCCCTTTCTCTTGACCTTTAGACATTGAGAAATACCTTGGCCTCATAGCTGTGCACTGTCCTCTGAACAAAGGCTGGGCACTAGAGGGCGGGGCTGTGGTCTGGGTACACAGCTTGAGTACATGTTAAATACAGGATTTTCTGAGCTTTCTGTGGGAATTCCAGCTCTTAGAACATACCAGGTAAGGGTCTGGAGATATGGCTGGGTTGGTAGAGTGTTTACCTAACATGCACCTCATAAACTGTATAGGCACACACCTGGAATCCCAGCACTTGGAAGGTAAGATGATCAGAAGTTCAAGGTCATCCTTGGCTACATATCAAGTTTGAGGCAAGCCTGGGTAGAGACCTCCTTCTTAAAAACAAAAAACAAAAAAACAAAACAAACAAACAAAAAAACAAAGAATATAGTATGTGATACATAGATAATTTCCTATACAAAAAGTATCTAGGGAACCCAGGTACTCAGCCCATTGACCCAGATAATAACAAAGACTATCAGAGGGCAGAGATCTTCATCTGACCCTTGATATTCTAGATATTCTAGCTTTTCCAATAGGCAAATAGGGTGAGGAAGATGAGGTTGAAAAAATAGGTGGGGGGTGACATGGAAGGCTAGCATTCATTAGCCCCTAAGGGTTCTGGAAATCGAGGATGAGTAGGGATGGTAATTTCAAGAATTCTTTTCTTCAGGTATTTGCTAGCAACTCAGGTTTGGCAGGTTAAAGAGATATGAAGGTCAGTCTTGAATAGCTGTCTTTGGGCACTTGTAGCCCTTCTGGGGTGGCAGCAAGGGTGACTATGGAGTAGAAGGCAGAGGCATGTGAGTCAGCATATAAATAGATTGCTAGTTTTCTGTCTACATCCTTTTTTCTTTCTGAAAGAAAACATTTAATTGGTGGCTTGCTTACAGTTTCAGAGGTCTAGTCCATTATCATCATGGCAGGAAGCACAACAGAATGCAGGCAGGTGCTTGATCAGTAGATAAAGAGCTACATCCTGATTCATAGGCAGAGAAACTGTCCAGCTGTTTCTACAAGCACATGCAGAGTCAAACTGATGCTGCTGCCCTTTGGACATGAAAGTCTTTCTGGGTTGGTGTCTAACCTGTGTCTCCATGTGACCTTTCTTGCCCATCACCTTCTATTTATCTTCTAGACAAAATTTTCTGTGTTTTCCTTCTGTTCCTCCTGGGCTATGGTATGAAGAATTCTTATCCTGTTGCTTCCACCTCAGAATGCATTTAGTTCCATATGACACAGTGTGGTACCCTCAGACCAGATGAAATAGTCAATAAGACCCAGGTAGTGTGGCCTACGGAATCTGTCGTTTCATTTATCTAACTCTTTGGGCAGTCAGGGAACAGACAAGTATGAGGCAGGCCTCCGAGACATGAGACACAGCTGGTATTAGGAAAGCTTCAGATGAATGGAAAACTTTGCAAAAACTCAAGAGATTGGGGGAAAGCATTGTTGACATTTGTTTCAGGAACTGCCCCAACTAACCAGAGCACTTGTCCAAGAGCAAGCTAAGCAACCATTACTTATTTTATAACAGCAGATGGGTAGATAAGGGGCCACCACCATCGCACTGTCCCTTCAAATTGAGCTTGCTTTAATTTTTTTCTTTTTTAAATATTACAGTTTATTAACTTTGTATCCCAGCTGTAGCCCGCTCCCAAATTCCTTCCGAATACTACCCTCCCTCCATCATCTCTGACCTGCCCCTTTCCAAGTCCACAGATAGGGGAGGTCTCCTCCCCTTCCATCTGACCCTAGCTTAACAGGTTTCCTCAGGACTGGATGCAATGTCCACCTCTGTGGCCTAGCAAGGCTGCTTTTCCCTTCGGTGTGGGGGAGGGAGGTCAAAGAGCCAGCCATTGAGTTCATGTCAGAAATAGTCCCTGTTCCCCTTACTAGGGAGCCCACTTGGATACTGAGCTACCATGGGCTCCATCCGATCAGGTCTAAGTTATATCCATACATGGTCCTTGGTTGGGAATTGCTCTAAAATTTTTATTTTATTTTTTATGTGTATATTTGTATGTGTGTGTATGTATGTGCACACCACAATACACATGTGTTCTTGTAAGGGAACCAGTTTTGATTCTCAGCACCTACATAACGTCTCACAGCTAGCTATAGCTCCTGTTTCAGAAGATCTGATGCCCTGATCTGCCCTCTGCACATAAAGAATATAAAGAAATCAATCTGGCATTGAGCTAGATTTCTCCCAGCTGGCAAGCCTTCACATATTCAGAAAGTGTTGTGTAGGTTACTAGGTGAGAAAAGTCATTGGCAATCCTACCCTGTAATGAATCTTGCAATCTTCAATAATGTCCTGATTGGCAAAATGTGCTTTTCTGTGCAATAGTGGCATAATTGTTATGCTGTGACAAACTGCTTTCTAATTGGATTTTAGGCCTGCTCCATAGGAAGAATACAGGCTGGTTTTATAACACAAGCTGGTCAGGAAGACTCTGTGGTTGGGAAGGAACCTACTATTGCACTCATGAATACGCTGCAGCTGTACCTATTTTTACAAGACCTGTATTACAGCTAAGCCTGTCAACATGTCTTCACAGATGGAAAAGAGATCATAAGGCTCCAGTCCTTCCTGAGGCACTATTAGCAGTTAATAGTTCTTGGGTGAAGAACTGCCATTTTCTTCAGTGGTGTAGCTACTGGAAATTTGTCTTTGCTCAATCAAACTCCCACCCATGCTGAGGCAAAAGGTTCCAAATAAACTCAGTGAACAACACACTAAAAGAAATCACAAAAGCAGAATTGGGGTGGTTGTTGGGAAGAGAGTCTTTAAAGGATGAAAGAAGAAGCAGAGATATGAGAATGGGAGATATAGTTATTAAAATTATATAAATTTATGAAACTATTAAACAATAAAATCCTTAGAAATACAGAAACAAACAATTGAAAAACTTTTCTCAAGCCATAAAGACTATCCAGGGAGTCAAGTGACAATTCACAGGATGTATAAAATATCCACAAATCTAATGAGGGATTAATACAAAGAATGTGAAAGATCCTTATTAACACAACTTCAAAAATGTCGGCATGCCAAGTTGTTTGTTGACAAAGGCTTAACAGGTTTCTTCTTAGAAGAAAATGTTCAAGTTATCAGTGTTATACAATAAAAAGCTACAAAAAAGAGAAACAAAATCACAATGAGATATAGTTTTGTGATCATTATGTCTGTACTCAAAACAAAGGCTGCTTAGGAAAACTTTCAAATGACTAGAATTTGTGTGGACAGATGTTGGGAATGGAATGGAATCTGTTCTGTAATGAGAATGATAGAACAAGAATAAAACTTTAAGCAGCAGATGAATAGAGAATGTCAGATCAGACACATCATCGAGCAGGAACAACTGGGGAAGTGATTTTCCTTTCTTCTTCCCCTAGGGCTGGGTGTGGGGTTAAACTCATTCCTGAACAAGAGGTCTTGGAGGACACTTTGAGACAAATGTGCTCAGAACACATATCCAAGAGGCCAACCCTGCCTCCAGAGCCATCTTCTCAGTGAGCTTAAATACAACTTGACAATTTACTGATATAATGAATATTACAGATGTCACTGTATGAGGTGATGGATCTAATGATACACTATCAGTGTTCTCTCTTTTAAGTTTGTTTTTGACATCTTCAGTTCGGGTTACCAAGAATAATCTGTTGTTTGACCGTTTTAAATGGAAATTACTGAAATAAATAATACTTGACAGGTGACAAGTGACCACTGACAGGTGTTCTGGTTAGCATGATGAAATCTGGTGCCAGTCTTTCTGTTTTGGTGAAATGAAATCATCCCCTTCCATGTAAACAACTCATGTCTAAGTCACTTACTGCCATCTTGCTTTAAGATGATGTCTGTGGTATTTCAATGGGTATCTTGCAGTTAAATTGGTTTATTAGTTTAAAATATTTCACAATTAAAATGCTAACCCACTGACTTCACTGTGTCATCAGGCAAACACTGGCATCATCTCATGTCACAACAACCAGTATAGGACAGTAAATTATTGTTTAGAAAAGGAACTTAGTACATAATATGTTTATATTTATTTTTGTGAGCTACTATTGATAATTTATTAGTTTGCTTAATTTTCAAATTAAACTTCATTATGTATGGATGGTAGAATAAAATAGTATAGATAAAGTCTACAGTTATCTATGGTTGTAGGTATCTACTCTGTAGGTCTTAGAATCTATTCCATGGGAATATTTGGGGAACATTTTAACTACACATACTATCACATTGCATACATAAAACAATTCGATCTTAATTTCATGATTAAATTGTTTAAGTGTTTAAAAGATGATGCCCTTGTGGAGAAAAATTAACTTTGTTCAGAGGGCTAAATAGCAAATACCATGTGAGACCATTGTCTATCTAGGTTTATTTCCTGTATTTTGAAAAGATTTCAAAGTAGAGAGTGAAGGAGATATTTGTATGACAAGGCTCAAAGTATTCTTGTTTATAAAACCCAAAAAAGCAGAACATATGAGGAGAAAGGGAATACATAAGCATATGGTCAATGCAGATGATTCAATATTATTTAGTCTTAGAAAATGAAGAAATTTAAATATGATTTGACAACATCAGTAAATGCAGATATTTTTTCTAAAGCTGAGTATTTTTATTAATGTCTAACAATTTCACAAAATGTAGATTACAGTTTCATGAATGTTTGTTGAATACATACAGTAATACTCCTATTATCCTAAACTTCTTTTCTTTTATAGAATCATCTTTTAATGCTTATGACATCTTTCCTCCTGCTCTGTTGATTCCATAAGACCATAAGTCCAAAATCACATTTGTTTCTGCGTCTGGCTAGCCTTACTTATTTCTACAGATCAGCTTCGCCTCTTGTCACACTGCTGATGATGCTCCAGTGAGAAGGTGTAGAGTCATTACCGGCACGGAGATGATATGACACCTGCAAGGACTCGGCCGATTTGAAAAGATTCTCTGTTGGTGCACTGTCTTCATTTCAAAATTTACCACAAACTGGCAGAATGGGTGTGATAGAGATGCATATATCCGTAGAGTTGAATGGGAAATATTCCCACACATGTGGAATTCTGTTTCTTGACAATACTGCCAACACCATTCGCTGAGGAAAGAATGATTTCTCTGAAAACATTGTAGGAAAAACTCCATGTCTGCAAACAAAATAGTGAAGTTGAAACTTTCCCTCACAGCATATACAAGAGTTATATTTCAGCGAGCTAAAGACTTTAAGGAACAAGAGTCTAGCATCCATAGAAGAACTATGAAAAGAAAATAATTTTGAGTTCCATCTATTTTATTGAAAATTACACAACTTCATTCTTTTTTTATGGTCTACCAATTATATTGTATATGCATTCCAAAATTTTTCCCCATTCACTTTTGATGAACACTTTTTCCAAAATAGGTTCTTGTGCATAACATCCAAATAAATATCCATATCTTTATTATAGATGAACTTTGATTTATTTGAATATAAACTGAAAAGTTTCAGAGCTGAGTTTTTTATTTAATTTTTCAAATGTCATATATACATATATATTTAACAAGCTTGCACACATGACAGAACTGAAACATAAGAAACAGCCCTTAATATCAAGAAATGCCTGAGTTAAGTTCCAAGTTAGGTAGAGCTTTGGATCTATTATATTCATGACGATCTGAACATCATATTGGCTTAGCTTAAGAAGAATGAAGAATGCAAAACTGTAGCCCACTTAAGAAAAAGGAAGTCTATAAATCTTTATTTTGACATTTAAGAGAAAAGTGCATTTGGCTAGAGAGGTGGCCCAGAGGTTAAGAGCACTGGCTGTTCTTACAAAGGTTCTGAGTTCAATTCCCAGCAACCACATAGGCAGCTCATAACCATCTATAATGAGATCTCATGCTCTCTTCTGGCTTGGAGGCATACACACAGGCTGAAAAAAAAAATAAATAAATCTTAAACAATAACAAAAAACTACATATCTATTCAACAGCTTTAGAAGGCCTGGAGACTCAATAGGTTATCCATACACTCAGACACTTGAAAGCTACTACACAGGTGACCACTGAGGAGTCAGGCAGAGTGAGACCCCAGCAAGGACACCTTGGGCATAGATGCAATGAGAAAGTTTCCTCCAGATGGCTAAACTAGGAAAAGCATCATGGTTCTTGGGAGTTGGGCAATGTTACATGTGCTCAATTGGGGCTTCCAGGGTGTAAGGTCAAAGACTGTTAGGACCAAATAAAACAATGATAATGATGTACACAGCAGATTTTATATGAAAGAAGTCTATTAGAAGGAGATAAAGAGAGATAGAGAGAGACATGATGGGGGAAGGGAGGGTGGCACCCCACCAGGGAAAGGGGAGAGGACAAGAGCCAAGAACCAAGGGGAAACCAAAGTGGCAGGTTGGTGCTTTTAAGGGGCAACATAACCACGCCTGCCAGGTGTAGCTACCTGGCTGTGGATACATGATAACATCATTGGTTGCTAGGCAACCCAGAAGCAGGCTGCCAAAATACTAACATTCTTCCTTTTTCTATAATTCAAAAATGAGGAGCTTGGGCTGCTTCTTATGTAAGGTAAGTTAAAGTCTATAAATTTAGGTTTGTTGGAAGCAGCTCTTGGTTGCCATGAAACCGAGAGAGAGAGAGAAGAAATAATAGCAACAAAATGGCCAGATTACACAGTTAAGAGGAGGAGGGGTAGCCACTGCCCTGGAAAGTTCAGGGTAGAAGGTTGCCAGTACAGAGTTGCCAGGCACACAAGGCAGCAGGTAGGGACTGAGGAATGCTGGGAGAACCCAGAGCTGCTTGTCCTGGTCCTGAAGCACACCATTCCAGCCTTTTGTTAATAATAAGTGAATAACGGGCATAGATTCTCTTCTGGCTACTTTCTGCTGACACTCGAGGCGCTGTAGGGAAGTCAAAAGGCTGAAATGCTGGTCCAGGAAGAACAGGCTGTTTTGATGCTGTCCAGGGTCTATAAGAACATCCACAGCTGGGAGGGAAAGTGCAGATCCAGCTCGATGGAAGTCTGTGATCAGACTGGAACCCTTGTGGTAGTTGCTTTGGAACTGTTGTGGATATAGGAAATATCTGGGTCTGGCAGGATACTGAAACATGTATATAGGCAGAAGATAAAGTTAAGTAGGTTATGGAGAAAATTCTTTAGGTGCACATTTAAAACTTATAGGAGAGCTAACAGAGGTGGAAGGTTTGGATCAAAGAGACTTGAACATGGGAACTTTCATTTACCCAATCACTGGCAGTAATTAAAAAGGCTTTGCTTTGGATCTGTCATCCAAGGAAATTGAGGCCAAGTTTGGTTATAGAAGTGTGTAAGCTTAGAGGCCCTTAATATGGGCACTAGGCATAGAAACCTGAAATTCTCCAGAAAACATCCCAGAGGACAATCTGGAGGAACGGACAAATGGACTATTCCAATTGACCTGTCAAGGTGTCCCAACAGCAAGGGTTGGCTCAGTAGAGTATGATCCCACCTGTTCCAACAGCTTGTGAGCTTTGGCCAGAGACTAAGGGCACAGCTGCCCATATGGAGACATAGTTTAACTAGAGCTAGGATTGTTGTAGGCATGCACTTAGAGGGAAAAAAATCTCTCCCAAGGGAAAGAGGAAGTACTAAATAGAGGTCAGCAAAAAGGGCCAACCATAGCCAGTGAAGACTGTGGTGGTGGGGGGGTTTCCCTCCATCTCAAAAGATAGTAGGAAGTTGCCAGATGCTCAATGGTCAAGCTTCCCCTACCATGAGAGATGTTTATGTTGATTAATGAGGGGAACTCGCCAATCTAGCTGGTGTTGTATGTAGGAGGTAGCAATCAAGTAGCCAGGAAAGGGAAGTCCCAAAACCAGGGAAAGCAGAGGAATCCCACCCTCTGAGATAGGCAATAATCACAGTACGTATATGGAGCCCAGTTGACCTGAGAGGTGGATTCAGGTGGATTTCCTGTAGCTTACAAAACTACTCTTAAGTTCTACGAAGAAGATAAAACTTTAGAAATGTTAGCATCAACAATTCTAATCTGCACTGAAATATACATTATAGGAAAGGCAGTAGACATACATATCTCTGTTAACAACATAAGCATTCTTTAAGGTGAGCTCTGAAAAGGCAGAAGCTTTTTGTGAAGTAGAAGGGACAAATGCTCACTTGATCTTAACCTTTAGTATAAGTACACATTACAGAGATTTATAATCTTAAGCTTGGAACCATAATAGTGGGTGGTATAGTGGAATGTTTTTGTATTGGAGTTAGATTAATAAATCAGAGCTCTATTGACTCTGGAGAGTCAATATAACAGTTGCATAGCAAAAGGAAGAAATATTAAGCCTTTTTACCTATTTAGGATACCTTCAATCACCTTAGACCTTGCAACCTTTATAACTTGCATTTCCTAACCTTAAAACACTTTTTAGAACCTCAATCATTTATAACTTGCATTTACCAACCTTAAGATGCTTTTTTAGACCCTCAAACACATTTTTTAGGCCTCTGTATCTACTTATTTACCATGAGACATAGGTGAGACTGCTATGAACGTTTATTGTCCTTTAGCTAAATAAAGGATGGTAAAAAGTTCCATTCAGGTCTGTTTCTTGAGTCTGGCAACTAGGCATATTATATCTAGGCCTGACAAAGGCAACTCTAGGACTCAGGCTTAAGGCCTGGTCTTCTGCATATGAAGAAAACTGAGAAGGCTTTTGCAGCCTCCAAAGACAGAAGTTGGCAACATGTTCATGGGACCCCTGTGAGAGGCAAAAACAGACCTGTAATGTTAACCCTGGGCTGCGCGAGGGTGGTGGAGGTTGCTGAATCAAGGAGCCATTTGTCCTCCACCAGGCCAAGGAGCTAGAAGGCTGGAAGTGTCTATGCCTCTTGTGCTGGTTGAGCCTCCATAGCTGGGTACAGAGGACAAGCCTGCATGGGAGCATTTTTACTTCCAGAGGGCAGTCTCCCAGCAGGCAAGCATGGCTTGTTGAGGCAGCTATGGGACCAGCGTCCCCTCTGGCTGCATTTGAAACAGTCACCTGGCAGAATTAACTTTTGGCTATACCCTGGTGGGATGGGGCATTGCAGACCTCTTGTTTTTTGTGTGGGAATGCCAACAGCCTCAAATCAGGAATCAAGGTCTGGAGCATAGGTTTTGCTGTAGATGAGCCTGTCACGAAGGCTCCTCTCATTATTTTTACCAACTCCTGTAGGGTAACTCAAGGACCATCCTCAGCTGTTTATTAAAGATGGCAGTGAGATTGCATCTGTAGGACTATAAATATATTTTTGGACATGTTAGAGGACTTAATCATCTATGAGATGACCGACTATTAACTCGTATTTGTTAACCATCAAAACTTTAGGTTTTGTCCCTGGAGCCTTAAAAGTCATAAATACAGTCCATTAAGGTGAGAGCATAACAGTTTCCTGTATGATTCAGTATATAAAAAAATTATAACTTATAAAAGTCTAGAGCTATACTATAAATTAATAATAATACCATTTTTAGAAAACAAGACCAAGCATATTTTAACCTTTTGATAGTAAAGATATAGCACAATGACCAAGTTTTAACATAAATAAATAAATGTCTCTAAAATTAATAAATCTTAATTTAGAGTATTGGTAAAAACTTGTATGTAGTAACCACTGAGTTATGAGTTTTAAACCAACAATATAGTAGAACAGTATAAAGCAATTTTAAAATTATATTTGAATCTATTATATCAAACCCATTAAACCCATCAAACCCAGAAAGCCTAGTTGTGAATCTGAATCATAGGCAGCTCATGGCAGCAGAAACAGCATTTATTAATTTAGGAATTGATAAAGACATGGGCAGTTAGACGTACATTTTTAATTAACTTGATTTGAATAGACCTTTATAACTTTGAAATTTTAGCATTATTGAACCAGGGTTGAATTATTATATATTGTAAAATGTAACTTTGAATTTTTATAAAAGTCTATAGCAACTTAAAATGAGGCTTGTTGCTGTCCTAGTCTAAAAGGAGATAAAATAAACAGAAAATTAATTATGATTAAGGAAGTCTTATAAATGTAACTTAACGAGCAAATTATATAAATCATTAGATAAGAATTTACAACATTAAAAAATATGTATTTTTAGGAGCAGAATGTACAGAAATCAGGAAGAAAAGATTTTTAAAAGCTTGGAAGTGGCATCTTAGAGGTCAGAAATATTGGAAGCCAGTGTTTGAATGCCAGAGGCTTGGAGTTTTGCAGGAGTGGGGTAGGGATGAGGGCATGGCGCAACTTCTCTATTTTAAAATCAACCTGGTGGCTAGCCATGTGATGTGCACAACTCTGATGGCACGGGGAGACCAGGTGCTTGCTAGTGGGATGGCTGTCCCAGTTTAAAATGCTCTGCGTGTGTGTGGCATGGAAGTCTGCACAACTGAAAACCCTCCTCTGCAAGCCATCCTCCAGCGGCAGGCATTCCACGGGAAATTTAAAATCTCGCCTGTGGTGCCTGAGGCAGCGGTGCAATTTTAAGCCACAAGTGTGTGCACAGGGTCCCCAGGAATTGCTAACCTAGAAGCAGGTTGTGTCTGTCTGAAGTGACCCGTGAGTGTTTTAGTTTCCGCAAGCTGATTCTGGTGCAGCGTGACGTGCTGGGGGCATCTGGCAGGATGTGGAGTCTGAGCAGATGCAGGCAGCAGGACAGGTGTGTGTGGTAAGGGCAGAGAGAAAGTAAAGGTTTTAAGACATAGGTGCCGGAGCCCGCCAGCAGAGTTGAACTGTTCTTGAGTTGGGAGTGAGGATTAAAATTAATAAACTGACACACAACACACATGGGACTTTTCCTAGAGGCTCCAGTGGAGAGATTAGACTCGACCAGCCAGCAGCCTGACTTCATTGAAGAGTGCTTTTAAGCCAGAGTAAAAACCGCTTAGAAAAATGGGTTAAAGGAGGTGAAAAAAGAGGTGTGATCTCGACAAGCTATCCCACCTGCTGTCACAAACAAAAGGAGATGGACTTGGAAATTCTTCCGTGGTGGCTTCAGTGAAGGCCTGGTAAAAGCAGTCTTCCCGCTAGATTTAAATATCAAAGCAGCTACCAGAACAACAGCTCCCAACACATAGGTGGTTAGGGATAGATAGAGCAGAAAAAAAAATCTGTTGCAACCATTTATGGTCGAATTAAAGGGGTCTGTTTAAAGGGGTCCTGGTATGACGAGACCAGGTGCTACCAGGAGAGCCCTTCCTGGCCAAAAGCACCAATGTTAGGCCCAAATAAAACAATGATGATTATGCACACAGAAGATTTTATATGAAAGAGGTCTATTAGATAGAGATAAGGAGAGAGAGACATAATAAGGGGTAGAGAGGGCGGCATCCCCGACAGAAAAAGGGGTGAGGGCAGGAGAGGGCAAGAGCCAAGAGCCAAGAGCCAAGGGGAAGACAAAGTGAAGGTCCTTTTAAGGGGCAAAGTAACCACACCTGCCAGGTGTGGCTACCTGGCCCTGGACAAATGATGGCATCATAGGTTGCTAGGCAACCCAGAAGCAGGCTGCCAAAATACTAACTGTCTCAGAGCTGGATTTTAATATAGCTCTAATTTTAGTATTATGCTAAATTTCTATGCTGCTTTCCTTAGTGGTTGAGCTAATTTATGTCCTTATGAAAGAAATTAGGGATTTTGTATCCTTGCATCCCTTTCATTATTCATTGTATAGTAATGAAAATGTCAAATCTAAAGAAAGTAAACAAAACTGTATCAAAAAGTTTCATGAGACTTCACTGAAATTCTAAAATCCACATTCCTTAAAAATTTAATTTAAAAATTCTGTGTACTTATTTTACACATAGTGTTAAAATGTTCATATCAAATAACATTGTAATAAGAGTTATTTGGTGTAGTTTGAAATGGAATTAGAAGAAATCATGTTTTCAGTGGGTCAATATGCCAATGTGTTCAAGGGTAATAAAAAAAATCTGAGACTAGTAAAATAACTGCTTCACATGTTGGGAAGAATGTACCTATATGCACATGAATATATTATAGGCTATGGTCCACATATGAAGGAGAGCTTTCCCCTTCCTCTTGAGTCACCTTGGATCATGTTATATTTCCCGGGTTCATCTGTTTTATGTTACATTTCAGCTTTCTTGTCAGCTAAATAATATTCTAGTGTTTTTATGTACTCAATCTCATTATCCTTTCACCTGCTGGAGTTCTAGGCTGGTTCCATTGTCTTGCTATCATAAATGGAGCAGAAATAAACATAGATGTGCAACATTCTGTTTCTCTTATATCAACTTTTTTCCATATTATCCATCCAATTCAATTAGTTCAACTTATTATTACATAAACTTTACTCTACCAGAAGATATGTATCTTAGCTGTATTTTTTGATAACTTAGTATCCCATATTACCCACAATATAACACAATCAAGACACACAATGTTTCTATCTCCCTCCAAAAGTTATTATATATTCTTCCTGTGACAATGACTGCTCTCAGTTGCTGACTACTCTTTTAATTGCTGCTTATCTTAGATTAATTTCTTTTATAAGACACCACAGGAAACTTCATTATATTTTGTTTAACAATTGTATTAAATTTTCATTCTGGAGAAGAGTATAAAAGAATTTTTTTATTTCCCTATTTTTATTTAGTCTACAGTTTGTGGAGGTTAAAGGGCATGATGGTGACTCAGCTCTGATTAGGACCACATGCTTCAGCATGGAAGAATTATGTGCAAGATTCCATCACCAGATAAGAACTTAAGAATAGCTGTGAACCAGTGATTTAATAATTTTTTATTTTAGAGTTCACTATCAAAGATCCCACCTTAAAAAAAAATCCCACCCTACCAGTAGATCCCACCTCAACAACTATTTTCTGTCTCTCTGTCTCTTAAATGCTTAAGTGGGCCCAGAAATCAGAGTTTTTATTTTTCACTTGAAGAAAATAGGAATGGTGAAATACCAGATATGGTAATCTGGTTGACATTTTACAATGTACATACAGAGAAAAAATCACACTGTAGAGTATGTAGTTATTTGTCAACTAAAATATGTATTTTAAAATAATTTAATATCTGGGTTAGACAGAACTTCTTCATTGTTTGATATTTAGGAAATATCTTTAAAGACTTTGACTAACTAATGGGTTTTACTTGAAAACATCTAATGATATCTAGTAGACACCATATACACAGCACAAACATTTCTGTGTAAGTAATTGAGCATCTCCCAATATGACTATGCCATTGGTCTTGACCTTGACTTAGCTGGTCCCACTGTATTCTGAATAAGTTCTGAAAAAAAATCTGAAAGGAAAACACTGAAACGAGATCTAAATCAAACCAATTTATGGTCATAGCACCACACTACTGGTTGTGAATAGTGAGAATTGGTTTTTTAAATTAGTGCATGGCTTTTTTTTTCCCTCTCGTTCTGTAACAGGCACAAATAGTGGAAGCATCTTTCCTCTCACAAGACAACATTTAATCTTCAAAGTTCAGGAAAGTAATTTTTGAGACATTACCTTCATTAAAGATAGAATCAGATGTTCTACCATAATCCAGAATTAAATACATCCATTATTAAGTGTTCTCCATGTTTGGAAACCGTTCAAAACTGGGAGACTCTGGAGTTTGAACATTCTATCAGCACATTCATCATTGGATGTGAGACGTTGATAGGTGACAAAGGAGTTGAACAATTAGAAAGCAGAACGGATAAGCAAAGCTAACAGGTAATGTATGATATGTCTACTCTCACATAGGGCAGAAGGAAGGTTAGCTGGGCTTGATGTTAAAATACCGTATAGTACATGCTGGTACGAAGTCCAGTAAAGTTATGGCCTGTATAGCTGAAGACTCTGGGCAAATTCTCAATAGTGTCCCTACCAATGCAGAAATGACAAGGGTAGTAACTGGGGGGGGGGACATAGTAGGAGTCACTATCTAGTCCATTCTAATTCCACTAAGAAATTAAAACTTCTCAGATTAAATGTTAAAAGTGGGGAACAGGTTGCTTTGTGGATACTTTATCCACAAAGATAAGTCTTATCGATGTTTTGATAGAACAGACTATAATTTCAAACATAACTGTAATTATCACTTACTTTTTATCTTTTAATTTGATTTTTATTTTTCCACTACTCTACAAATTGCAAGTAAATTTTTATATGTTCTTGACGCATGCTTTTTAAAATTCAAATATTTGTTTCTTTGTGTGCAGAGCGACCTTGAGAAAATAACATTACAGAATGTAATTGTTCTTACAAATTTGACACTGGGAGCTGGATGATGACTCAGTAGTTAAAAGCACTTTCTATTCTGGCTGAATATCAGAATTTCATTCCCAGTACTCACACAACGTCCAATGTACGACTGGGAGACTTGCTTGGCTACAAAAGATGTCTAATTCAGATTCTGTATCTGTATCCCCCATTAGTAGGAGTCCTCACTAGAATTGCCCTCATAGAGTCCAGGAAGTTTCCAGTACACTGTTTCCAGACTACACCCGAAACACCCCTAATTCCAGCCATTTCTCCCTGAACTCAGTCCTCCAATACCACCCCCACACTGATCTCTTTCCTACCTGTCCCCAGGTTACCCATGATACTTGTTCTTGAGAGGTCTAAAATTTGAAATTTAATTCCTGGGGCAACATGACTGTGGTCCTGGGTACAAATTTAGACAAAGAAGCATCAAGTTGAGACAGACCTGCCCTGCTGGAAAAGTAACCAGGCTTGTGCTTGAGAGATACCATTGCCTGGCAACTCATCCAGGTAGGCCCAGTTCCCCACCCAGATAGCCCTTAGTTTGTGAACAAAGTCATTTAGCCCTGCTTCTAAGAAAAACCACAAGATGTGCTAATCGATCCTCCCCCCGCCCCAGGACATTCCAGGTATTACTCATGATCAGATATCCTCCAGATGGCCTGGCCAGGACCAACCATGGTCTTGACCCCTAAAGTAGACCAATCATTTTAAAGGTCAGCTTCCCTGTAGATCCTTTTACTCAATCCTGTGACGCCAAGGAATGTAACTCCCTGCTTGTGGTTTTTCCCTTTAAAAATCCTGTTTGTCTAGAGCTCAGTGCTGCGTGCCTCTCTGTTTTCACAGAGAACTTTCAGCCCAAGCTCAAGCTTGTATTCAATAAACCTTATGTGTTTTGTGACAGAGTTGATTTCTAGTGGTCTTTTGGGGTCTTGGGTATAACATTCTATGTCCCCTTCCCAAGGGGATCCATGCATCCCCTTTAGATCCTTTTTGCCTAACCTCTCTGGGTCTAAGGATTGTAGCTTCATTATTCTTTAATTAATAGCTAACCAACCATTTATAAGTGAGTACATACCATATTGGTCTTTCTGGGTCTGGATTACTTCACTCAGAATAATTTTTTTTTCTAGTTCCATACATTTGCATGCAAAATTCATGATGTTTTTTTGTTTTGTTTTGTTTTTGAACAGCTTAGTAAAACTCCATTGTATAAACATTTGTTGTTTTCCAGTTTTGGCTATTATGAATAAAGCCACAATGAACATAGTTGAGCAAGTGTCTTTGTGGTAAAATGGAGTGTCTCAGTATATGCCCAAGAGTGGTATAGTTGGGTCATGAGTTAGATAGATTCAAAATTTTATGAGTAACTGCCATTTGATTTCCATAGTGGCTATCCAACTTTGTGTTCTTACCAGCAGTGGAGGTGTGTTCTCCTTGCTCCACATCCCTTTGTTTCATCTCTGAATTTTCAGAGAATGTGATGGCTGTGTTCTGCCTCTTTTGTCTCCTTGCTCATTTAACATGTTCACAGGGAATGCTTGTTGGTATTTGAGATTGGGATGCAGTGATAAGTCAGGAGAAGTAGGTCAGGAGGTGGATGGTCTGTGGGATCAGAGAAAGCAGAGTAGTTTATCTGGTCTTCTGGCAGGTGTGACCTGTGGTTGGGTCTAGTGTGTCCACATAAAGCTGATAGCTGAGACACAGTGACAAATCAGGGGAAGGGAGGCCACGAAGGAATGGTCTGTAGGATCCACAGGAGATGTGGGCAGGAAGAAGGGAGGCTGCAGCTGATGTTGTGTTGCAGTGCAGTTGGGATTCTGGGGGTTGTATCTCCTGGGGGAACAGAGAGTACCTAACAGCCATTTGTAAGACCAGCTCCAAGGAATATTCTAGTCTTTTAGGGATCCCACATCTCTCTCTATCTCTAGCTCTCAAATAGACAAATAAAAAATAAAAAAAATATTAGTTGTGTTTATTTTTGTGATTCTGTCAACTTAAATTTGGAATATTCCTAGCACCTTACCCTACTTTAAAAAACTTAACTTTTTGTTTGTCAATAGCACTTCATACAACCCAATTCCACTCATCTCCACATCCCTTCTTACCTGGCCTTCACTCTTGCAACCTCCCCTCAAAAAGAAAAAAAATCTTATTGTGGAAACTGTAGTGCATTACAGTGTATTCCACAGCATACCCCTTCACACTTCTTTACTCCCAAATGTTCATTGCAGTGACTCATTAGTCTGGTATGAAACCTCTGGATTGCCTTACCCTATCAATACTGGATCTTCACTAGTATTGCTCTTGGATAGTCTTTTTTTCCCTGAGTCATGGAGATCCTGAAGCTTTGGATCTGTAGGACAATCTTCTTTACATGCCCCAGCAGAATGGGTAGATGTGGGGGTGGGCCAATGTAGAGGCCTGGGCCTGGGCCTGGGCCTGGGTGGTAGCTGAGCTGGTTAGTTCTCCAGCTCTCCTACACCCACACTACCAGAGTGATCTTTTTAGCACTGCCCTGAGTAGCTGAACCTATGCTGCAGCCAAAAGGGTACAGATCCAACTCTCCTGCTCTCATGTCCATGGGGCTGGCTCATCCACACTTATACCAGCATAGCCAGCTCTATCATGTTTCCCAGGCAAAGTATATCCCTTGCTCTTCCAAGTACTGTAGCCAGTGAGAGGAAGAGCCAGCTTTCCTGTTCTCATGACCTCAGAGCCAGCTATCCTTCCTGCTGTAGATTTTTATGGTTGAACAGAGAGCATTTCTCCCTAGCCTATACCACCACACACAGCAAATAAGTGACAGGGCCAGTTCTCCCATGCCCACACTCCTGGGATCAACTCACCAGTACCCCCTCACATACATACCATCTACTGTGCTGCCCAGGTGAAAGCACCTTGCTTTGAAAAGATTATTGCACTCAGAAATGTTTTTTTTTTTTAACATAAGCTTTTGTTAATTATCATCTACTTCAAAAGCTTCTTTAAAAAGAGTTGGGCACAGCTGTGCTACATGGATATAGCAATACATCATTAGGAGTCATTGCTATTGCTATATCCCTTTAGAAGAATATCATTTGGTTTTTCTCTAGAATCTATGACCTACATAGTCTCAGGTTTTTGGCTGATTTAGGGTCATTTATGGGCTCTATCTCACAGAGTTGGCCTTTATTTTTAAAATATGGTTACTTTCATAACATGTGTTCCACTATTTCACCTGCATATTTTGCAGACAGGTTTCTGAGGTAAGTTATAGGGTTTGTAGCTTGTAAAATTGATGAGAACTTTTCTCTGGTAGTATGAAAAGTACCTTCTAGTCAGTAGCAGTAAAACTTCTAGTTGGACATCAGCTCTATTTCTGCATGTTAGTTGACATAAATAAGTCATGTCTTTAGCTAAAGGGTCCTACCACCAGGTTATTGAGATTAAACAATGTTATAGCAATAACCTGTGATCTTTGGGGTATTTATGGACCCCTTTGGCCAATCACTTAGCAAGAGGTAACCTATTACTAGAAATGGAGGTTTAATTTGATAGTATAAAGTGTCTAGTTGGGGTACTATCTCCTCCATTGTATTTATGTCATTTTTTTCTGTTTTATTTATCCTATGAGTTTTTGTTTTTATTTTTCATTTTGGAGAGAGATATAGCTAGGTAAAGAAAGAAAATTAAGTTGCGTAGGTTGGAAGGTGAGGATGATCAGGGGGGATTGGAGGAGGGGAAAGAATATAATCAAAACAGACCACATGAAAAAATTTAAATCATTTAAAAAATATATATATATATATATAAAAGATCAGTATACTTGTTTTCCCCAAGGAGTCTGGGCATTTGTTAGATTTTAGGAGCACAATGCCCACAAGGGTAGTTTCAAACAGAATCTTGAGCACCGAGATGCCACTGAGTTTTCTCTGTGGACATTTAGCATTCTCAAATGCTGATGATAGAGGATGAAGCACATTGTTTCTGATGTCCTCTGAAAAGCTCTAATTGTTTTTATCTTACTTGTTCAGTATTTGTAGTCACATATTCTTTTTTCCTTTGACTTTATAGTATCCTTTCACTCCAAAGCCATCATTTCAGTACTTTTGAGTCCTGCTAATAGATACTTGCAGTAAATCATTGAATGCATGTCTATTTGAAGGTCTTGAGGACAACAATTAACTAGTGATCTTTTGGAACTGAAGAACCTCTTAGAATAGAAAACTCATGATTAACTGTCCTAATTTTCCCTCTGACTTGGGATTGGCTTTTCGCACAGTGTAAAAATACCCAAAGAGTGAAAGGATGCTGGGAAAGTCACTGCTTGTGGCATGAATCACCCAGTTTAGTGGGTAAATAACACATTTTGATTTTTTCTAGTGATTGGTTTCCAAGAGTAGCTGAAGAAGCTAACAAGTTAGCTACTCAAAGTGACCTCTGGCACAATGATTCTATTTACACCTATGATAATGAAGAATAGATTGCATGGGACATTAGAGCAAAATTGCAGATATTGTGATAAAAAGAGAAGATATTCTGTACTTCAAATGCCTCTATCAAGAGTGTCTTTGTGTACACATGTATAAAACATGATTTTTTCCCTACATGACAGCAATGTTATTAGATCAATAGTTCTTTTTTGTGACAATAAGTTGTTTTATTTTTTCTAACTTTTATTAATTACACTTTATTCACTTTGCATCTCTCCAAAAACCCCTTCCTCAGCCCCTCCTAATCATACATTTCCTCCTCCTTCTTCACGTATGCCCCTCCCCAAGTCCACTGATAGGGGAGGTCCTTCTCTCCTTCCTTCTGATCTTAGTCTATCAAATCTCATCAGGAGTGGCTGCATTGTCATCTTCTGTAGCCTGGTAAGGCTGCTCTCCCCTCAGGGGGAGGTGATCAAAGAGCAGGCCAGTCAGATTATGTCAGAGGCAGTCCCTCTTCCCATTACTATGTAACCCACTTGGACACTGAACTGCCATGGGTTACATCTGTGCAGGGGTTCTAGGTTATCTCCATGCATGGTACATGGTTAGAGTGTGAGTCTCTGGAAAGACGCTGTGTTCAAATTTTCTGGTTCTGTTGCTCTCCTTGTGGAGTTCCTGTCCTCTCCAGATCTTACTATTTCCCCTCTTCTTTCATAAGATTCCATGCACTCTGCCCAACAGCTGGTTATAAGTCTCAGCATCTGCTTTGATAGTCTGCAGGGCAGAGTCTTTCAGAGGCCCTCTGTAGCAGGTTCCTAACTTGTTTCCTGTTTTTTTCTTCTTCTTCTGATGTCCCTCCTCTTTGCCTTTCAGGATGGGGATTGAGCGTTTTAGTCAGTGTCCTCCCTCTTGATTAGTTTCTTTAGATCTACAGATTTTAGTAGGTTTATCCTATATTATATGTCTATATGAGTGAGTATATACCGTGTGTGTCGTTCTGCTTCTGGGACAACTCACTCAGGATGACCCTTTCTAGTTCCCACCATTTACCTGCAAATTTCATGATTTCCTTATTTTTTTATTGCTGAATAATATTCCATTGTGTAGATGTACCACATTTTCTGCATCCATTCTTCAGTTGAGGGGCATCTAGGCTGTTTCCAGCTTCTGGCTATTACAAATAAAGCTTCTACAAACATGGTTGAGCAAATGTCCTTTTTGTGTACTTGAGCCTCTTTTGGATATATACCTAGGAGTGGTATGGCTGGATCTTGAGGAAGCACTATTCCTAGTTGTCTGAGAAAGTGCCAGATTGATTTCCAGAGTGGTTGTACAAGTTTACATTCCCACAGCAGTGGAGAAGGGTTCCCCTTTCTCCACAACCTCTCCAGCATGTGTTGTCACTTGAGTTTTTGATCTTAGCCATTCTGATGGGTGTAAGGTGAAATCTTGTCTGGCCTCAGTCGGAGAAGATACACTTAGTCTTGCTGTGACTTGAGATGCCAAGGAGGATTGGTATTCATGGTGGAGGGGTTCCTTTCTCAGAGAAGTGGAGGGGGTAGGGAGTGTGAGTGTGGGACTGGGAGGAGAGAAGGGCCTGTGATCAGCCTCTAAAATAATAAAATAAATTAATGAAAAGAGAATAAATTGTAATAGAAAAGATAAAAAACAAATCATTTTTCATATGAAAATGAGAGGCTTCCTTTATTACGTGTGGAATATTGCTTTAACTTTTCTGCCTCCTCTCATTCTGTTGGTTGTCACTAGTAGTATTTAAATAGTAGGCACACATCAGTATTGTTTAACCATTAACCAGACAGTAGCACTGATTAATTAATTAGCCTTGTGTTTGAAATAGTTAAACATTAGCCAGTGAGTCAGCAAGTGGAAATATGACTTCTGCTTCAGGGAAGCCGAAGAATCTGCTTAGCCAGAGGAGCTAAAAGTTCCATTTGTTTTGGAACAATGAGTTCCAAACAGCAGCATGTCAAACTAAACGATGGCCACTTCATTCCTGCCTTGGGTTTTGGCACCTATAAACCCACAGAGGTAGGAATTCATGATTCTCATTGTCTCCAGGCTAAAGCTGTTCCGTGTACAAAACGGCAGATTGCTTGCCCTGCATCCAGGTCTGGTTGTTTCTGTACTTGTTGATTATTCCTGTTAAATAGATTTTACAGCAGCAGCTGCAATTAGTGGCTGTGGTAGGAGACTGAGCTGGTTCCCTGGATAGGCCGAGTCAGGATTCAGACAGAAGAACAGGGTCTATATTCATGTTTGCATCTCTGTGGGAAAAGATCCCTGCTCCCCGTGAGCCATCAGGGAGGTGTGCTTAATGGGGAACAAATGGAAGGTCTAATTCTTAAAATATTTTATTTGACGGTGGGTGTTATTGCAGTAGATAACGTAACTGCAAGGTATACGTCTCAGTTTCACTGGGACATTTACTCTAAGTAAGTGATGGACTTCCAGGACAGGGAGAAAGTTTGTTTATTTTTCTTGTGATTCTTGCTGTCACTAGGAATCTGAGCCTGGCAGGATGTGGCCATGTCTTTTTTCATGAATTTGCTTTTCTGGCTTAGACCTGCCTGTGAATTTATTATTCCCCTTTGGGGTCTGTCAGCTCTAAGAGTGAGCTTGGTGTGAATCTTCAGGCTGTGAGCTCTGGGCTTATAGGGACAGACCCATGACTAACAATTTTGGCCACTATGCTTTTCCTGTATCTATGTTTCTCAGCTTAATAAAAGATAAGAAAGTCACTCGATTGTCTGTCATCTTTCTTGGTCACAGTTTGCAAGGGGACTTCTTTGTGTATGTCTACAATACACAACACCATTTTTTTTCTTTTAAAAAGGCAAAATGCAGGGAAATCAGCATGATAATTCAGGCTATCTTTTTTGATTTTTAGTCTGTAGGTCATGACCCTTTTGAGGGTCAAACAAATCTTTTCACAGGAGTCGCATACCAGCTTTTCTTGATATCCGATGTTTACATTAAGATTCATAACAGTGGTAAAATTACATTTATGAAGTAGCAACAAAAATGATTTTGTGGTCGGGGATCATTATAGCATGAGGAATGTATTAAGGAGTCAACAAGTCGCAGCATTAAGAGGGTTGAGAACCACTGCTGTGGACTAATGCATGAAACAAATATTTGAGGAACACTTGGGTTTGGCGTAGCTCTCAGCATTTCACAGTGAATGTTGCACCACAGCTAAGTGAAGTCTCCTGGGTATAATTCTTAACTGTGGAAAACTTACTGGAATTTATAGTGCATCACTATAATGGGGAGAAGAAGGACCTAGTAAAGGTAACTCTGAGTAAGTGAAGGTCTTCATTAATGTATGTTGAATTTAGAGCACGGTGGTCCTAAGAACTAAAAACATCAAGGTGGACTGTTTGCTCACCTGGATGGACTTTCTTATTTTGTAATCCTCCTGAGACCTTCTGATTGTGTGACAAAGGACCACTTACCTTAACTTCAGATTTGCACATTTCCTTCCCTTTTGATTTATGCATATATGCAATCTGAACATATGCATAAAATTCAGAGAAATCTAGAAATATATATAGGAATTGCTAATTTTGCAAAGTTGCACAAAAAACAGGACCAGGTCAAGGCCACTACTAAAGTGTTGGTCACTCACAGAGTGGCCTTATTCTTAGGTTTGTCAGGGTTGGTATCCAGAAAAAGTGGCAGAAGTCAGAATTTTAGTCACTGTGTTTCAATGTAAAAAGATAATTGTAGAAGTTCTTAAAATAATCAGAAAAGGACGTCTATTTACTTTTTTAAATGCTTTGTATGTATTGTGTGATTATGTATGTGTTGTGTGTTTGTGTAACATGTGTGGATGCTAGGGGTCAAGGTGTTCCTCCATTACTCTCACTTTATTTTTGTGAGACAGGGTCTCTTGCTGTGTCTTTAAGTCAGTGTCTTAGCTATTATCTTTTTATATTTTTTATTTTTAAATAATTTTATACATTCACCTGCATCCCAGCTGTAGCCCTCTCCCTCTTTCCCTCCCAATCTTCCCCTCCCTCCCTCATCTCCTCCTTGCCCCCTTCTGAGTCCCCTGACAGGGGGTGTCCTCCTCTCCTTCCATCTGGCCCTAGCTTATCAGGTATCTTCAAGATGGTTGCAATGTCCTTATCTGTGGCCTAGCAAGGCTGGTCCTCCCTCAGGGGGGAGGGGAAGCTCATGAGTTCATGTCAGAAACAATTCCTGTCCCCCTTACTAGGGAACCCACTTGGATACTGAGCTACCACGGGCTATGTCTGAGCAGGGGTTGTAGGTTATATCCATGCATGGTCCTTGGTTGGATAAACAGTCTCATAGAAGCCCCCTGTGCTCAGATATATTTGGACCTTGTGGGGCTCCCTGTCCCCTCTAGGATATACTAATTCCTCCTTCCTTCATATGATTCCCTATACTCTGCCGAAGTTTTGATTATGGGTCTCAGCATCTGCTTTGATACACTGCTAGGTAGAGTCTTTCAGGTGCCTTCTGTGCGAGGCTACTATCCTGTTACTTGTTTTCTCCTATTTCCAATGTCCATCCCCTTTGTCTTTCTAGATGAGGATTGGTCATTTTATCCCAGGACCTCTTTCTTATTTATCTTCTTTAGGTGTACATATTTTAGTATGTTTATCCTATCTTATAGGACTATATAAGTAAGGATATACCATGTGTGTCTTTCTGCATTTGGGATACCTCACTCAGGATGATTTTTTTCTAGATCCCACCATTTGCCTGCAAAATTCATGATTTCCTTGTTTTTAATTGCTGATAGTATTGCATTGTACAAAAGTACCACAATTTCTATATCCATTCCTTCATTGATGGACATCTGGATTGTTTCCAGGTTCTGGCTATTATGAATAAAGCTGCTACAAACGTGGTTGAGCAAATGTCCTTGTTGTGTACTTGAACATTTTTGGATGTATGCCTAGGAGTGGTATAGCTGGATTTTGAGGCAGCACTATTCTTAATTGTCTGAGAAGGCGCCACATTGATTTCTACATGCAGAAAAATGAAAATAGATCCGTATTTATCACCCTGAACAAAACTAAAGTCCAAGTGGATCAAACACCTCAATATAAAACCAGATACTCTAAATTGGCTAGAAGAAAAAGTAAGGAAGAGCCTAGAACTCATTGGCACAGGAGACAACTTCCTGAACAGAATACCATCAGCACAGGCCCTAAGAGCAACAATCAATAAATGGGACCTCATGAAACTGAAAAGCTTCTGTAAACCAAAAGGCACTCTCATTAGAACAAAATGACAGCCTATAGATTGGGAAAGGATCTTCATAAACCCAACATCGGACAGAGGGCTGATATCTGGAATATATAAAGAACTAAAGAAGTTGAAAGGCAATAATTCAAGTAACCCAATTAAAAAATGGGGTATGGAGCTAAACAGAGAATTCTCTGTAGAAGAATATAGAATGGCAGAGAAACACATAAGGAGATGTTTAACATCCCTAGCAATCAGAGAGATGCAAATCAAAACAACCCTGAGATTTCACCTTACACCCATCAGATAAAAAAATCAAAATATCAAGAGATAATGCATGCTGGAAAGGCTGGCGAGAAAGGGGAACCCTCCTTCATTGCTGGTGGGAATGTCAACTGGTACAACCACTATGGAAATCAATTTGAGTTAGCTATTTTGGCAGGCCATTGAGCTACCCTGACTGCCTTTTCAAGAAGTAGGATTAAATGCATACACTACCATCCTATACTCTGTTTTTACATGAGTACTGGGGGTCTGAACTAAGATTCTGATCATTGTTTGCAATCACTTTAATGAGTGAGACATCTCAGTCCCTGAACCTCAAACAAACAAACAAACAAACAAACAAACAAACAAAGTAACTAACAACCCAGTCATATAATTATCCAAATCTGGTAGCCAAGGCAAAAATTTTAGTTTTAATTCTAGTCATTTCTTTTAAAAACAAATAATCTTTCTCTGAAGGGGCTGACACTCCAAATGAATAATTTTCAACATGACATATGTAATCCACTTAGCATAGATTTTCTCCTGTCTGTATTTAGGTCTGTCAGACAAAGAGAATGTATATGTAGAAAGACTAGCATAGGGTGCTTTTCTCTGTCAAAGTCTCTGTTATTAACCTGGCCTTGCCTGGTATCTGTGATCTTTGCTTTCTCACTCCTCTGTGACAGTGTCTTATCTGGGGGCAAGGAGGAATGTCTGTATAATTGTATGTTGTCCCAAGACTTCCTTGTGTTCATATTGCTTTGTCACCCTGTTACATAATAGATCATGACTCTAGCAAACACTGAAACCAGGGTGAGCTTGGCCTTCATCAATGCCAGTAAGCAAGCAGGATTGCATGGGTATAAAATGGTTCTTGAATGAGATAGTCTTGCTATCAATTAAGAAAGACCCCAAGAAAGTAATTTTTGGCCCATTACCTCAAATGTGGGCCAAAATATAGGCAAACACTGATCCTGTCAAGATAGTTTTCTGTGACATATATTAGATTTCTGGAGATTTCATTGTGATTTATAGAATAGAAAACGGGAATTCAAGGATCAGGGGACAAGGCTCTTGCCTAACAAGTGGTCTGAACATGACTTTGAAAGACAAAATTTTTTTTTGTCTAGTAAACTTTCTGCTAGGCTCACTCTGAGCTATCTCTCAGGACATGTATCTCTAAATACCTCCTTTGGTTCCCTTTTTAGGTTCTCAAGAGTAAGTCACTGGAGGCTGCAAATCTAGCTATAGATGCTGGCTTCCGCCATATTGATACTGCTTTTGCCTACCAAGTAGAAGAGGAGATAGGACAGGCCATTCAAAGCAAGATTAAAGCTGGGGTTATAAAGAGAGAAGACATGTTCATCACTACAAAGGTATAATTTTTATGATATGCAAGGCTGCAGATTAAGTAAAAAATAACATAAGGAAGTGAAAATTATATTACTGGATGAGAAGCTGGATAAAGGTATCAATTTTACAATTGGGTAAAGGAAAGTAGTGGCAGATTAAAATCTATATAAAGATAATTTACTTCTTGGAAGTTATTACTAGTACGTATTTCATTTCTTGATTAATTTTTTCATTGTTCAATAAATGAGCCAACAACAACCAAAAAACAAATGAACAAAAATATCAAACTATAGCTGAGTTCACTTTCTTAAGTAAGAGTAAAATAAATCCTGGGTTAAAGGGAATGACGATTACTTTCCTTCAAATTCAAAAAATATCTTAGGATTAGGATAAATGAATATGTATATTTGGATATTCCATTAATCCAGCACAACTTCCATTCTTCAACATCTGTAGCTTTGGTGCACTTGCTTTCGACCAGAGCTGGTCCGGCCTGCTTTAGAAAGATCACTGAAAAACCTACAGCTGGACTATGTTGATCTTTACATTATGAATTACCCAATGCCAATGAAGGTAAGTGATTTGTATTGTCAAATGTATATATCTTTGCATAGGGGCATGGGTATCATTTTTATGGATGGTTGAGATAAGTTTCTATTATAATTTCATATAATTTATATGTTACTAAACTGCTAAATAAGTTACACAAAGAGTTTAATGGATTATGTAATGAGGTGTCCAAGCAATCTGTGTTCAGAATCACAGATTAAAAGAATCTTCAGAAAAACTTGTATTTACACATCTTTTACATTTGTACTGCTAGATGTTTGCTTGGGTCTTGTCCTGTTTTCTCTCCTGGAAGCATAAGTGGTTCAAGACAGTTTCAGCCTCAATGTCATTAATGCTTTATTGCTTCTTTGCATCTTTTCCTGCCGAAATTAATCCAGTGTACAGTCCTGATTGGCCATCATTGGCTCACATGCCTGCTCTTAGGCTAACATGTATTCATATTCATTATTTATTCTCGATGAGGACTGATATAATTTTTCCTGGAGGTAAAGGACATGAAATGACTGGGTTTCCCAATGAACATGAAGCATTTCCTTTTTCCCAAAATAAAGAGTATACAAAAGAATGTAAGTCCACTAGAAAGTCTCATTTAGTGCTTGAAAATATCTTTTAAGTGGAGGAATTGTATTTGTGTGTGTGTGTGTGTGTGTGTGTGTGTGTGTTTGTGTAACAATTAAAGAAAGAAAGGCCATGAATTTTAGAGACAGCAAGGGCATGCATGGGAGAAACTGGAGGTAGGAGAAAGAAGAAGGGAAATGATATGATTAATTATAATTTCAGGAAGAACAGTTATTATAAGAAAGAAGCTCTTTAATTATTTACATAGTATATGAGAATACAGCAAACTAGTGTGCAAAGATAATTTTTACAACTCTACATGCATATCACTTCGTAAATACAGTATACAGAATGAGGTCTCATCACTTAATGGCTGCTGTCTTATTTCCAAAATATTCCTTTACAGCTATATTTTTTGTTTAATGTGTAAGGGTGTTTTGCTTGTGTGTATGTTTGTGCACTCTGTGCATGCCTGGCAGTTGTGGAGGCCAGAAGTGGTTATTGGGTCCCATGGGACTGGAATTACAGGTAGTTGTGACCTCTATATAGATTCTGGGAATTAAACCCAAGTACTCTGAGAGAGCAGCCAGAGTTTAATCACTGAACAATCTCTCCAACTCCTCCAAGGTAGTCTTAGAAACATTATTATAGGCAAAATCCATGTTTCTGTGAGATTGTGACAACTGCTTGCCTTCCAGGCAGGGGATGATGATTTTCCATCAGAAAATGAAGGAAAATTTCTATTGGACTCAGTGGATTTCTGTGACACATGGGAGGTGAGTATTTTTCAAAAGGACAATAAAGCAAGCAAAGAGAGAGAGAATCAGCTCATTTTCCCTTGGGTATAGAAATTAATTTGTACACATCTATATTAGCTGGAGTGGAAGGGGAGAAATGTATTACTAAAATGTAAGGGAAGGAAATGAGGAAGGACTTAGCAAAGGAGGCATATGAATAGTTTGCCACCTAATGTAGTAATATCCTCTATTTTTCTAGCAATGTTACAGAAATTTCTCTTTGGCTGGCATCTTCCTCTTTTTTATCATCATCATCATCTTGACTGATTTATTTAAATCCAGTGATCATTTGGGCAAAAACACCCTTTCCCACATTTTTTAATGCCTGTGATCAAATTTAGGCTCCTGTACACACTGGCAAGTGTTCTACTATGTGTCTAGATCTAGAATTTTTTTTTCTGTAACTTCTCCATAATTCTGTTTATATTGATGTAGTCAATTGTAAGTATGACCCTTCATAACCTCTTTCACATCACCAGGCATTGGAGAAGTGTAAGGATGCAGGATTGGTCAAGTCCATTAGGGTGTCCAACTTTAACCACAAGCAGCTAGAAAGAATCCTAAATAAAACAGGACTTAAGTACAAACCTTTCTGCAACCAGGTGAGGACCCACCTTCCTTCTCCATCTCTCATGCTTTTCCTTACTTCTGTACTGCCTGACTCCTGTTTTATTTGCGATTTGCTCATGTGATTTTCTTTTTGTAGAAAAAAGATTTTTAAGAGCAGTATCACTGTTTCAAAAAACACGGAAGATTCAAAATTTAGCCTTGGACTATTAAAGTATTGGGTAAGAATGGGGACATACTATAGAGACCTACTGACAACGAATGTGGAGATTTAAAGTTGCTGTCAGACAGAAGTTGAGGGCAGGGGAAAGTGACCTCCCCGAAATGAGAATAATGAGCAGACATGGGATAGTTGGCTGAAAAATTGAGTTAAAATTTATGCAATGGCCAGGACTTGTGTGGAGTTTATGCTTCTCACCATCTTATTATGGTCCTTCCTTATGATTTTATTAAACCTTAGCAGCTGGCATCTCACCCACTGAACCATCTTGCTGATGACTATTTTTTTTTGACACAAAAATTTGCCTAGTCAAATGTTATCAGAAGATTGATTCCAAATTAGTTTTGTCTTTCGAGAAAAATTAGAACAGTTTGATTCAAATGTGATATTGCACGTGATTTTCTTATTCTACTGTACTGACTTTACACTTTTTTATTCATCATAATATGAGTATTTGATGCAAATAATCAGGTATCTTTCTCTCATATTCTATCATAGGTTGAATGTCATCTTTATTTGAATCAGAGTAAACTATTGGATTACTGCAAATCAAAAGACATTGTTCTAGTCGCTTATGGTGCTCTGGGAACCCAATGATACAAAGAATGGTAATAAGATAAAAAAAGAGTAAACCTGTCAAGCAAGACTGTCAATTTGTATCAGAACACTCAGTTCTCAGGGAAAGGGGGATCTTTCTTTAGAAGGACCTGGTGAAGCAATATCTTAGTTTCTTTTCCTGTTGCTCCGATAAAATACTTTTACAAAAGCAACCTAAGGAAGAAAGGGCTTCATACAATTCACAATTCAAGGGAGATCAAGGTGTCAGGAACTTGAAGCAAATGGTCAATTCTCAATACAGTCAAAAAGCAGAGAATGATGATTGAACAGTAATGCTCAAAATACTCTCTCCATTTGTTACAATGCATGATCTTCTGTTCAGGAAAGTGGTCCCACCCATAATTAAAGCAGGTCTTCCCACATCAATTTTCATAATAAAATAATCCCCCACAGGCATCCCAGAGGCCCATCTTCCAGATGATTCTAGATTCTGTCCAGTTGACAATTATCCATAACCATCACACCCAGTTTAACCATCATACCCTTATTGTGTTTTGAAGCACTGTAGCAAAACATAAACCCTGGCCTCATAAGCTTATTTCTTCTTTCCTTCTAGAGTGGACCAGAACTCTCCAGTTCTCTTGAATGATCCAGTTATTTGTGATGTGGCCAAAAAGAACAAGCGCAGTCCTGCCCTGATTGCACTTCGATACCAGATTCAGCGTGGGGTTGTGACCCTGGCCCAGAGTTTCGAAGAGAATGAAATGAAAGAGAATTTGCAGGTGATGAGCTCTGGTCCTTAGGGTTCTTACACAGCATCTCCCATATACTTGCTTCCTTCAAATCTCTCAGAACATTTTTGAGATCAAGTCTATATCTTTAGCATTTCTTATGCATGTGAACTTTCAAGTACATTGAGAAATGTCTACAACATAAAGAGCAGGATGACTTGACAGATTTAGTGTTGGAAACAATATAGAATTTGGTATGCATTGTCACCCAAGTACCACCTGCCTTTCGCAAGGACTTTTTTCATTTTCTCAAATGAGGGATCTGAACTGAATAACTTTGATTCTAGAAATTTCTATAGTTTTATGTTTAATTCCCTGCATGCTCAAATATTCTAATACTCATATATGTATATTAATTGTATGTTCCAGTTGTACTCATTTACAATTTTTTAAAAAATTGTATAATTTACAATTTTGTAAAAATCAATAATTTTTATACTTTTTTGTATCATAAAATACATATTATATAGTGTAATAAATATAAAATAAGTATACTTCATTACAGTATAAAATATTTACACTTACTAAAAAAATCATTCTTAAGTAGAAGTTTTACACAAAAAAACATTTATTTACCTTGATATTTTTTTATTTAAAAATTTGCAGTACTTTAGCCTGAACTCAGAGAAAATTATCCATATGTAGTGAGTCCCTTCACATATTATTGAGGAACTGAAGGCAAACATTTAGGATGATGAGGCCTCTCATGCTCAGAAGACTGATTGAGCTTTTCCTCAATTCCTATAGGGTTTATACAACTGACAAGTCTCCTAGGTTTTACCCCTGTACTTATCGCTAAACCAAGAAAGTGAAACACTTTTATGACAAGTACAGAGTTGATGAACCAGTGCATCTGTCAAGTTCAAGTTGCCAATGCAAGTTACACAGCAGCCAAGATTCAAGGGGTAGGAAGTTGGTATCACCTCCATGGGTGAAAGAGTGAAAACACTTCATCAGTGTGCTGACTAAGAAATGTGCATTATAATAAGTCTGCTGCACTTACAAAGTCTCAATAGTAATTGTTATGTAAATTCAGAAGTGTTTGCTAAATTACCAACTTCCAATTTGGAAGTTGTTTTCTTTCTCTTTTTATTGTTTCATGAACAAAGAGGACCTAGCAGTCCTTACACTTCACTATGTGATTGACCATCACATTTTTTCATTTGTCAGACAAGAGTCTACTTCACTATTTTACCAAGGTTTTGTGTTATTTCTTTCTCAGTTCTTTTTCCTATTAACAAATCTACTTGTCCCTTAACATGTCACTGCATGTGTTTTGAGATGTGAGTAGTTAATGAAAATCATTTTAAATTTGAATAAAAAGATCCTTTTTAGAGCCAGCTCTTTTGTCTCAAATGAGTTTAAACAAGTCTTGGCTTACATAATGTTGAAAAAGTGTTGTTTACACATTAATTGTTTAATGTTGGATTACATAAATCTAGCTCCCCATGCAAATCACTGATTTGTGTGATGTGTTTTGAAATTTTGCTCTAGTTTTTTGGAAACTATCTAACTTTGGATGATGTCAACATTTTTTTTTTCTTCACAAGCTACCCTTGAGATAAGCTCTTGTCTGTAGTGTTATGCAATTTAACAAATCTCAAAAAAATTTTTTTTTTAAATTTTTACTTGGTATTTATTAACCAAGAATGTTTTGGTAAACAATGTTCATCATTTTTTAGGAACATGCATTTACATTGCCTTTGAGACATAAAACACAATTCATTCAAAACTAATGTCTTTGTTTTTCTGACAGGTTTTTGAATTTCAGTTGTCTCCAGAGGACATGAAAACCCTAGATGGCCTGAACAAAAATTTTCGCTATCTTCCAGTTGAGTTGTAAGTCATGATGATAAACACCCCTCATCAATTTGTTTTAGTCAAGTAACTCCCTCCCTCTTCCGTTAATGATGTTTCAGAAACTAAACGCTCTGCTTGTCTGTAGCAAGTTTCCCATGGAGACAATTAATACAACATTTGTTTCCAAGTTTTTGTAATTGGATGTGTCAGCACAAAATACAGAGAAGATTTTCAAAGTCATGCTCAAAAGCAAGAAGAGAACCTTCAGAAAAAAGCTTAAGAACATTAAGTCATTCAAACATCTTTAGTCTCCCTTTATGCTCTCATGGTTACAAAATTGATAATGGATATTGGTTATAAATGATGACAAACAAATAATGGATATAGGTACATATATGTGCATATTCATATCTATGTATCTTTCTATCTATCTATCATCTATCTATCTATCTATCATTTATCTATTTTCTGCTTGTAAAATTTTCATTCTTAGTAAAAATAAATATGATAATGTTTGAAGGAGTATTAGAAGATCTACAATGTAAAATTGGTGTAACTATCACCATTATTAATATTTTTGTTAGTGTGGAACAGAATAAAGCCAAAGAAAGACATATAAATGAGGGATTGAATCATTGTTATAAGTAATAAATATTTCTTGCCACATTTTAACAATTAATAATGTTCACCACTGTATATTTTGGAGTATTATTTGTGTATAGAGTCCTACAAATTATACTGTTAGCTCCTTTGACATGGAAGACCATTTTATGAATGACATTCTTTTCCTAACTCAATCTAATACAATTCACTATGTATGATGGGCAGCAACTGAATAGTTAATGAATTACTAATAGTTAAATGTAAGTGAAAATAGTAGGCATAAATGATGCATGGTAAGATATTTTTGTGTTGCTCAATGTCTATAGAGTTACCTTGAACTAAAGTTGACATAATGCTTTTCTCTTTTTATTAGATACTAAAGTTGGAAAGGATTTTTGGTCCTTCTTTCTTTGATCCATAGATGAAGCTAAGAGAGACAAATATTTATGAATACTGGTCTTTGTGTTTTCTGTTCTAGGCAAATGGACATAATTTTAAAAAATTATAAATGATATTTAAAAAACATTTCTTATAAAACAGTGTAAAGGACTATAAACATATGTCATTCTGCAACTAATCAGGGAACAAAATGATTAGCTTTCACCTCGATTGTAGCTTCCTAGATATCACATCTTTACATTGTAAAAATATATCATACAGTGTATGTTTGTTTTTTTTTTCCTATTTTAGTTTTGCTGACCACCCAGAATATCCATTTTCTGAGGAATATTAACATGGGAACCTGATCATGACTTGTGCCTGATAGCTCTGTGTGTGGACAATGATGCTGGTGATCTGTCCCAGATGCTGTTGGGTGGATGTGTCATTTCTGATCAATAAGGGTTGGTTAGCAACTCACAGTCAACTGAAGCACCAGCTAATGGTCTCAAAAGAAAAGGAATTAAATTTTCCTGATTTTTACACAATAAATCTAACATTTTCACCTCAAAAGATATTTCCTTTTTTTTTTTTTTTTTTTGAATCATTACTACACAAAATTGGTTTTGGTGCACTAGCCTGTGAATGGTGTTTGGAGATGACTATTCCCATTTTATAAACATTTCAGAGTTGGGGTAGGTGGTGTTTTCAGACCAGGGGATGAGGTAGTTGTCACATAGTCCATGATTCTCAGTCTGGAAGGTGAGCTGAACATGGTAAATTTGATCAATAGTGCCTGGGCTCTCACCAGCTGCTTAGCATTAGAGACTTGGAACTGGAGAGTGAAGCATTCCTGAGACAGGTTAGGCTCACAGAGGTGACATAAGAACTGGCCCAACAGGATCATTAAAAGTCAGGTTGGGGGACTTCAGGGGCAGCTCTACCTAGACATGATGTCAAGGTTGCTTTTTTATGTATGTATGTGCATGTGTATGTATGTTTGTATGTATGTGTGTGTGTGTATATATATATATATATATATATATATATACACACACACACATATATACATCTTACAGACAAAGATGCTTTTGATACTTTTAATCCAATTATACAGCAGAGTTAGTCTTAGCATTTTTTAAAAGAACCAATTTTAATTATAATAAATAAGAATTGTGATGCATTAATGGAATGAGATCTAAGAATCCCTGAAATTTTAATGTATAAAGAGGTCAACACAATGTTAAAGTAAGAAGCTTCAAGTTTTTCCCAATGGAAACATCAGAAAAACCTTGTGACCCAGGATAACTCACATCATACAGGCTCTGGTAAGGGGTCGGTTGTCTACAGAAAACAAGTAAGGATCCAACAATTAGTAAAAACATGGTTTCAAAGAGATAGTTTTACTGTGTTTTGTATTCCATATTGAGATGCCTGACACCATATGGTCTTGGCATGATAGTAGCATTAACACTTACTGTTATTTATTTTTTTTAAAGAAGTTATAGTAACTGATCTTATTGGTCCCAATAATTGAAAGTCCCATCATTCCAACCCTGTGCTTACTGTTTCAGAACCATTTTCTTAGTACTGCCTATATAGAGCCTAACCTTTTAAATAGCAGTTAACAATAGATAGCAACTCTAGGTTTATGGTACTTTCTTAGGAACTTTACAATTTGTTTTTAACAAAGCAACTTCCATTTATTATGAAGGCATTTGATGGGTGGTGACCATTAACTGTCTTACAGGGGACTCCTTGCCCCCTCCCACAGCTGGGATTCTTTGGGCTTTCTTTTTAAAATATTTTGTTTATTATTATTATTATTATTATTATTATTATTATTATTGTTATTTTGTGTGCATGTGTGTAATGTTCTCCTAGGTGACATATGCCATGGCATGCTTGGAGAGACCAAAGGACAGTTTGTAGATGCTTGTGTGTATTCATCACAAAGCCTGTTGAACTCCTGACCCCTAAACAATGCAGGGACTCCATTTTTTGACAGGACACCAGCTAAGTTGTCAAGGAACTAGCAAACTCAAACCAGGTTTAATCACTTAAAAAGTGGGACCACACTTTTCAAGGAGAAACTCCTTGATAGTAGAGCTCATGATAGAATGTTTGGGAGGATAGTCCAAGCATGCGGGGAGAGGGTTGAACTGATGGTTATCTGGAAAGGTTCATCCAGAGGCTGCTCACTATCCAATCACAAGAGGAGATATTCCTGTTTGGAGGATAGCCTGAGTCCACAAAGGGACACCTCACCTGAAGTGCTGCCTCCCTTTCTGACTCATTTCCCTCTGCTTGTAGATGGGCAATCGGGCCGATCTTCATCTCATCAGATGCCCATTGGGATGCATCCTTAAGAACCAGGACAAATATATCCTTGACAGTTTCAAAAGGAGGCAACTTGTTTTCTTTTGTATAAAGCCTGACTCTGTTATGTGTTGGGGTTGGAAATACTTGGTATCTGAATGGGAGCCAAAATTTGAATACCATACTACAATTTATTGACACATTTATCAGGGCTGAAAAATAATTCTACAAGATTCCTTACATTTAAGCCTTCTCTGTTAATTGTGTAGCCATCCTCATGCTTGATCTACTTTTCAGGTTAAAAAAAGAAAAAGGGTGAAAAGTTTCTTATGTACATATTTATATCCTTAAAGGACAACTCCAGCTCTTCCAAAAGCTGCAAATTAGAACCCAATTCCAAGAATTCACGTGAGTTAATCAGCTTTAGCATTTATAGACTTGATATTGATTCAAACATTCTGTGGGGAATCAAATTCATTACAGTCTGGTCTTAGTGCAACATGCAAATCAAATCAAATTTCAAATAATTTAAAATTTGAAAATATTAGGTTGTAGACTTTCAACATCAAAGGTTCCCTCTCTGAAAGTTTTTTCTTAGATATAAATGAGAGAAGGTGTCTCTCTGAGGGGAGAAAGGACTGTTTTCTGTTGCTTGTCAATATCCATTTCCAATGTCTGGGAAAGGCTTTGCATATTAGAAACGGGACAAGCATCCTGGGTGCAGCCTTCCATAACTCAACAGCAAATCATCTGTACAGTAGACACCAGAGTTTTCTCTTTGATTTGATACTCCACGAAAAAAGTAACCATTTTCAATCTCTTATAGTCTTTCATTGGAACAGACAGATTTTGTGAACCCAAACTGCAATTATACAGTTAGCTTACAAACAGTTTTTGCCCTGTGTCTTTTCCCATGCCTTTTCTTGTGTGGTAATTCACAGTTCATCATCATTGAAAGCTCTTATCATGGCAGGCCCTGCTGCAATGCAACACTTAGTAACTGTCAGAATTGTATGAGACCAATTGAAAAATAGGAGAAACAGAACCAGGTGAATCCCACATAGTCACATGGGAAAGTGGGTAACTTGCCAGCTTTATCTTCTCCACCTACTCCAACCTCTGGCCTCATCAAAGAAATCCTTTATTGACTCCCATAAAAATATTTCTAGATGTTTTCCTAACATTGTTTAAACAGGTGTGGCCCTGGTTAGCCTCTCATTCCTTATGTTGTTGAATATTTCAGTCCTAGTCCCTCCTTTTGATGGGCAATCAAATTGGTTTGTCCCAGAAATCAACAGATTACTTTTCAGATAGTTATGCAAAAGTATTGCTTTATTTCTCCTGGACCAGATCCAGAGACAATATAGCTTACATTGAATTAAATAAGACAAGTCCTCTTTAGGATTGTTATTTAAGATCTTTCTTTTCTTTTCTTTCTTTCTTTCTTTCTTTCTTTCTTTCTTTCTTTCTTTCTTTCTTTCTTTCTTTCTTTCTTTC
>REGO01000196.1:101261-122588 GCA_010120015.1 Rhombomys opimus | reverse complement strand
TCCTTCCTTCCTTCCTTCCTTCCTTCCTTCCTTCCTTCCTTCCTTCCTTCCTTCCTTCCTTCCTTCTAAATTAGACTGCCCGTATGTATACCTACATGCCAGAAAATGGCACCAGATCTCATTATAGATGGTTATGAGTCACCATGTGGTTGCTGGGAATTGAACTTAGAACCTTTGAAATAATGGCCAGTGTTCTTAATCTCTGATGTTACTTATACCAACAGGCTCCCACAGCTTTTTCTCATGGTTCAATTTTTATCTTGTGTCTCTGATCCTTTTTAATTAATATCCTGGTACAACCAACATCTTCAAGATTCCACACTCAAAAATTTAACTGATGGTAACTGAGCAATGTTAAGTCTTGACCACTGCAATCACTTCCTTCTTTTAAAGACCCCCTGAACTCACCATCCTTGGAGGAATCTGTGGTTCTTTATCTGATGTTCCTTATGACAGTGTCCTCACCCAGCAAGAAATAGCCAGGTGAGCCACTGCCCCTATTCCCTGAAAAATTTCAAAAGCCTAATGTTAAGTCTGAGGTTGGCTGACCAATGGTATCCTCAAATCAGGATATAAAGAATAGTAGGTGATCCCTGAAGCTTAGGTGCAGGAGCTGTGATGTGGATTTATCAGTTGAGACTGGGCTCCACAAATGTGCATTTTGATTACTTGTGATTTTTCTATGATGGTCTATGTCTGCTACAAAGAGAAGTTTTCCTGATGAGGAATGAGGATTAAACTCATCTTTGAGTAAAAGAACAAATATTTAGATGTGGTTAAGAATTGTAATAGTTTAATAAAGGGGCAGTATAGGTTCTTCCCGAAGATCTATGACTTCACTAGTCCTGGGTAGGTAGTCAGATTTTCAACACCAGGACTGTTTTCCCCATTGAGTGAGTCTTAAGTCCTATTAGCCAGCTGTTGGTTACCACCGAAGTATTTTTTAAAGGCTTTTTAAATTAGTTAATTAATTTTTTATTAAATACAGTTTAATCACTCTGTAACTCTGCTGTAGCCACCTCCTTCATCCCTCCCAATCCCAACATCCCTCCCTCATCTCCTCCTATGTCCCTCCTCCAGTCTACTGATAAGGGAGCCCCTCCTCCCCTTCCATGTGATCCTAGTCTATCAGGTTTCATCAGGACTGGCTGCTTTGTCTTCCTCTGTGGTCTGGTAAGGCTGTACTCCTATCATTAATGAAACTACTACACAGTTAGTTATATTGTACCACGGTAGTGGTCATTTTAATTGGGACAATTCCTGGCCCTCAGGAGTTTGTGTAGATGGTGGTAGTGGGTGAAAGAGGATATAACAATATTTGGCAGTGTTCCTTTCACTATGACTCCCAAATAGATCATAAAGCAAAACGTGTAGGAGTGGTTGATTTTAGCACTTCAGAAATTTCCTCACATGAGAGTGTGTGTCTACTGCAATTACGTTTTTCTTAGTGAACTTTTCTACTTTGGGGTTAAACTCTATTCCTCACTTATGAGACTGAATTTTGACCAAAATATACTTTCAATAGATGTGGAACCCTTTTTAAAAGGTGCCCACACTGAGGGAAATATAGGCGAAGGATCAACAGAGAGAGAAGATTGTGTCTGTCACAGTCAAGGTCATGCCTGCCCAGCCTGGTCTGTTCTTATACTGAAGTTTGTTCTTGCTTCCTTGTTTGCTAAAATTCAGTGCTAGACTGCTTGCTCAATTGTGCTGTGATGATGTCTTCTTTTTTATGAGCACAAGAACTAAAAGTGCTGCTGAGGTTGAGACACAGGGAAACTTGGGACATCGCCATAACCACAAGGGATGAGATTTCTATCTAGGAAACAATCAGTGATTCTTCATGTAACCTCTTGGAGTAGCTGGCATTAATTTATATATTTATAAAGAACAGTTTTACTAAAATAAATTATGACTATATAATTATTTTCTACAGAATTATCTTTTGTATAATTGGTAACTGAATGGTACCAAGTCACATGTGAAGTGGTTCTTTAAATTTCCTACTTTCCCTTTTTTATTGTTTAACAGTTAAACAGATAATGTCACTAGTTAACCATTAGACAAGCAGAAGTATGTGTATTCATTAATCAGAGGGTAACACTGCTTAGCCAGTAGAGGGGATGTTTACTTGGTTCTCCATTAGCCAGAGAATTGTTTTATAGGTTCACAAAGGCAGCTGGAACATCAGAACCTGCTTACTCAGAAGAGTGATAAGCAATGAGTTCCAAACAGCAACGTGTGAAACTAAATGATGGCCACTTCATTCCCGCACTGGGCTTTGGCACGTATAAACCTGAAGAGGTAAGAACAGTGGTGTGGTGGTAGGGGGTTCAAGAGAAAACAGACTAAGGGTGAGTGGAGGAGATAAAGCTGTCAGGTCACCCACTTCCTAGGTGACACTGTGGGATTCACCTGGTTCTGTTTCTTTAGACTAGAGCTATTCTAGGCACAAGATAGAAGATGGTGTGACTTTGCTCTGTCTTAAGGTCAGATTTCAGTGTTTCTTTGCTTGGGAGAAGAGATCAGTCACCAGTCCAGAAACACATCAGCTTCCTTGATTTGATGCTAGTTGCAGGGTTCTTCTGCTTAGCTCTAAATTCCAGGGGTTTGCCCCCCTATTAAAGAGTACAAGACTTAGGGAAATCAGCATGTTGAATGTTTGTGTAGACATGACACATAAAGCAAGTGTCCAAGGAATATTGCAGTTCTGTGTTGGAGAACTGTCAGTATTTTACCATAAATGCTGCCCCTGAGTTAAGTGAAACCTCCAGTGTACCACCCTCTACTTAACTTTGAATTGATATATTTCTTTTGTTCTTTTTCTTTCTTTACTTTCTTTCTTTCTTTTTTTTTTTTTGAGACAGGGTTTCTCTGTGTACCCTTGGATGTCCTAAACACAGTTTTTAGACCAGGCTGACCTCAGACTCACAGAGATCCAACTCCTTTTTCCTCCCCGGGTGCTGGGGTTAAAGGTGTGCACCACCATGTCCAGCAAATTAATTTATTTCTCATCTCTAAGGTTAACAAAGATAGTATGGAATGCCAATGGCCATATTGTCCTGAACACAACTTATCTTGTCATCAATATTTAACAAGTGAAGAAATATAAGGGAATTAATTACTTTGTAGGATTAAGTGGCATAAATAAAAAAGGAAAGTAGCAATGTTGAAGAGATGGCTCAATGGTTAAGAGCATTTGTTGCTTTTGCAGAGACAGGATTTGATTACCAGCAGGCACATGGTACCTCACAGCCATCCGTAATTCCAATTCTAGAGATCTGACTTTTGTCTCCATGAACATTGCATGCATATGATGCATAGGCATACATGTAAGTAAAACATTCACACACAAAATTAATCTAATAAACAGTTTATAAAAAGAAGAAGGCAATGTCATGAAGCCTCAGGCTGAGGAGCCCTGTAGCTAGAAAACCTGAGCAAGCTCTATGGCTTGGTGCTGGGAGTCTACATTTCATGTACTATACAGTCATTTTGAAAAGAGAGTTTTTTTTTCTTGTTTCATTTGTTTTGAGACAGGGTCTTACACTATAGCCCAGAGCCTGGAATTTGCTGTGTAGACCAGGCTGGGCTTGAACTCACAGAGATCCTCCTGCTTCAGGAGTGCTGGGATTAAAGGTGTGTGCACCTTCCCTGCTCTGAATTATTTAAATAATTCAAAAGTAGTTTGATGTCATCCTCTATTCTTAAACACATGAACATTACAGCATTATCTAAGTCTGGCAAAGAGAGCAAAAAATTTAAATCTGTGTATATCTTCACTAAATAAAGTAATTATTGCTTTAAGGGCTGACAACCCAATATGAATTATCCTTTACAAAATGAAGAACAAACAGCTTTCTATACATTAACCACATATTGTTACAATTTGATACAGAAAAGAACTCAATTTTTCCTAGGAGTCTTCCCTGGGAGAAGACATAATGCTGCACCAAACTTGTATTTCTTCTCTGTTTTGTTCCAAGCATACTTATCCTGTGTTCATTGTACTTGTAATGCCATTATATAAATTATAATAGAGCTACTCTTGTATACTTGTCCTGTAAGATTTTCCAGAAAAATAACTGAATTTGAGGTCTATTTGAGGACCTTCATTGCAAACGGTTGAGCATTATTGTATGGGTATAAAAAGATTATGGGATTTGAAATTCTGATTATTACCCTGGAAAGACCAAGTTAAAGTAAGTTGAGACTTGTTACTCCAAATGTTCAACTGGACAGGCAGAACAGGTAGAGTTCTAGCTGGACAGGCAGAAATCACAGAACTCTGTGAGTTCAAGGCCAGGCTGATCTACAAAGCAAGTTCCAGGACATCTGGGGCTGTTACACAAAGAAACCCATGTCCCCAAAAAACCTAAAATTAATTAATTAATTAAAAAATAATTAATTAATTAATCACTTAATTAATATTGAAGATGTGCCTCTAACCTAAGATGTGGCAGAAAGGATGAGTCTCCTGAAATCACCTTTGTGTCTGTGATCTCCACAATTACTCTTTGTAGTTTCTGGTAAGTTTTGCAGGAGGTGGAATTAGAGTGGTCAGGAAACCAGCCACTTATGAATCAGTAAAATGGTGTGAGAATGACAGGCATAAAAAAGCCCTATTACTGTAGAGAATTGCCCATCAGATCCACGAGCTACCTCTTTTATCATGTGTCTTCAAATACTACTTTTTTCTTTTTTTTTTTTTTTCTTCAGGTTCCTGAAAACAAGCCACTGGAGGCTATAAATTTAGCTATTGAGGCCGGGTTCCGTCATATTGATACTGCGTATGTGTACCAAACTGAAAAGAATGTAGGACAGGCTATTCGAAGCAAGATTGCTGCTGGCATTGTGAAGAGAGAAGACATGTTCATCACTACAAAGGTATTGTGTGTGTGGTGCTTGAGTATACAGATTAATTGAAATGTGATATAAGCAAAAGACATTTGATTGGCTCATTAATTGGTGAAATATACATACTGGCACAACTCTTACATGCATACAATCCATAGATGAGTTCCAGCATGAAAAGCAGTAAAAGATCACTTCTTTCTATTTACAACACAAAGCTCAAAGTCCTTTCTTTTTCTGAGCCTCAATTCAAAGCATTGAACTTTAGCAGAGGGTGTGAGTTCAGATAAACTGTGAAACTGTGGCTTTCTCTATCTCCCAGATAGCTTTGTAAAAATCTGTTGTATTTCAAATACTAATTTTTACCTTTAAGTATTGAAAACCAGAAAAATAGAACTTTCATACTAAAGCTTGGTAAGAAGACTTACAGGATAAACTAACTTGGGCCCATGGGGGTACAAAAAGCGTGCATGGGCTGGACCTAGACCCCCTACACATATGTAGCAGATGTGCAGCTTGGTCAACATGTGGGTCTTATACCAATGTGAGTAGAGGCTGTCTCTGACTCTGTCGCCTGCCTATGTATCCCTTCTTCTAGCTAGGGTCCTATGTGGGAGATCCTTTCAGTGGGAGAGGATGCCCTTATTTAGTCTCACCTTGACTTCAGATGCTAGGGTAGGTTGGTACCCCTTGGGGGCCTCCTCTTCTCTGAGAAGAAGGAGAGAGAAGAATGGGGGGAGGGAAGCATGAGCACGGGAAGAGAGAAGGAAGGGGGCTGGGATTAGGCTGTAAAGTGATTAAGTAAAAAAAAAGATTAAATAGTTATAGTTCATTTACTTGTGTCCATCACACATTAAAATGTCCAATGGTGCTTTTGTTCAATGACGAAAACAAACTGCTGCTAATTCTTTGGTATTGGAAGAATGGGTCACATAATTAGATTAAAATTGTTTTCTAATCGTTGTGAGATATAATCTAAAGAAAGAAATGATTAGTACTTGGTAGGAGTTTTATCTTTTGAGAAAATTTCTTTCATTTTATAAAGATTGAGAACAAATTTATAATCATATTTATATGTATAAGTCAGATTAGTGGAAGCCATAGAACAAAGAAAATTGTATGCCTTATGATCATGTTTCTATATAGTACAAAATATATCAGTATTAGGAAGAATAAAACCTTCATGTTCGAATAATATAGTAATCCATTCTTTCATGTACGTAGCTTTGGTGCACTTTCCATAGACCAGAGTTGGTTCGACCTATCTTGGAAAAATCATTGGAAAACCTTCAGCTGGACTATGCTGACCTCTATATTATTCATTACCCAGTGCCAATGACGGTGAGCAACTTGAATGATAAGACTTAATCAACTTGGGATTGTTTTCTGGATGACCAAGATATGGTTCTATTATACTGTCCTGTACACTCAATTTTTATGTTATACAGTTTGCTCAAAGTACATTATACAAAATGCCATAAAATGGGAAACCCAAGAAATTTCTAGAAATATAGACTGAAAAATAATCTTCAAAAATTTCACTGCTTAAGCATTCCTTATATTACATTAGTAGATACTTAGGTATTATTGTACTTTTTCTTCTTTTGGCATTGAAAGAATTCAAGCTTCGTGGTTATTACTCTTTGTAGCCTCTTTGAGTTTTCCACCATCAAAATTATTCTTGCATATGACCTTGTTTCACATTACTTAGTGGACATAGTTCCCTTCTGCCTAAATATATTCAGGTAGAAAGAGACCACTGATTGTTTGGCCTGGGTCAGCAGTCAAATTTATTACTGCTAGAGGTCCACTTTGTATGGCTACTGAATTTTTCAGTGAAAGAGAACTATCTCACTGGAAGCATGAGGAGGAAGTGGCAAAAATAATGGACATCAGCTAGAAGAACACAGGTAGATCTATGAGAATACTGTTCAATAATAAAAAATGTGTACATAAACGTATATATGATTTATACAAGAGACTAGTTCAAGCACCAAAAATACCTTATAATTTGGTATACAAATCACTGTGTAAATATAAGTATGTAGAATGATGCTCCACTTAATGAATGTTTAGTGTTCAATTTCTAGCTGTTCTTATAAGACAATTGTGTTTAGTCAAGTCATTATGAAGATTCTTTCTATTCCAGCCAGGAGAGGATCTGTTTCCAGAAGATGAGCATGGGAAGACATTATTGGACACAGTGGATATCTGTGCCACATGGGAGGTGAGCAACTGAAAGAGAGACAAGAGAGAAGCTGATAGACTTAATCAGGGGAATGTGAGAATATGCACCTCTGGGTGTAGAAATTCATTATGTTCATATAGGTGTGTCTCTGGAGTGAAGGGGAGGCATGCATTACTGCAGTGGGAAATGAAGAAAATAAAGGGAAATGAAGAAGTACTCAAGACAGCTGGAATGAAAATATTTTACCATCACATTCAGTGTGAAACATCACTGCCTCTTAGAGAGGACGCAGGGATTCCTTTATGGCTGTCACTTTCTTCCTCTATTATCTTTACTCTTTTGGTTTCTTCATATTCAGTTTCAGTGGTCATCCAGGGAGTATCTCCCTGGTTCCACTTCTTTAAGTGTGATGATGATCAAATTCAGGGTCTGCCATACACTGGCAAGTGCCCTGCCAGTGAGCTGTATGTCAGAGCTGGATGGTGTACTCTAAACTGCTCCATCTTGCATTTATTTCTGCAAATATGATTCTTCACAACTCTTTCATTCCTAGGCCATGGAGAAGTGTAAGGACGCAGGATTGGTCAAGTCCATTGGGGTGTCCAACTTTAATAGCAGGCAGTTGGAGAAAATCTTGAACAAGCCAGGGCTCAAATACAAGCCTGTCTGCAATCAGGTAAGAACACTCACATGCCTTTTCATCTCACATACTTCCCTATTTTTGTTCTGATGCCTCTAGTCCATTCATGCCTTCCTCAATTCATCTTATTTTTATGGAAAATATCTTAAGAGTGGTGTCACTCTGTCAAAGGACACTTGGGGATCTTAAATTCAATCTTGGATTTTAAAAATTTTGTGAAAATGAGGGTACAGCTTAGTGCCCAAATGGTGTGGAGATTTAAATTAGTCCATGAAGTAATGGCCATTAGTAGACTTATCCATGACGTAGGAAAAATGCAATATATGAGAGAAATGAAGGTGATGGCAACTGGACTGACTCATAGTCCAGGAAAACAGTGAATGGGCAGTTAAAGAACAGAATGAAAATTGGAGAGATGAGTGGTAACAGCAGGTTTGGAGGTTGATTATTCCTTGCTGTTTTCTGCTCTTGGAGTTTTGAAAGAAAGACATAGCTGCAGTGAAAGTAAACCTAAAATTCTGAAAATCATACATGTTTGAGAAATCAGATTACATGTTTATGGTGGTCTTAATGTTGGATAAAATTCACATCTAGAGACTTCAGCTAGTTCTGTGCCTAAAAACCTCTTGGTGAGCTTTTCTTTCTTATATCCTATACACAATTTAAAGCATATATTCTGTGAGGGGTCTTATGTTCTCTATGACTATTCACCACATTTTTATCATGTAGTGAAGATCTTTGATTGGAAACTGTAGTGAAATGGCTACTCTGGTAGCAAAGAAGAGGCTGGTGGGCAGCTCAAGGAGTCCCCTGATAGACTAGAATTGGAAAAACATCTTTTTGAGTGTGCTATAACAGAAGCATTGCCTGCCCTCCACTCCACTGCCCCCTCTTTCCCCTCCCCTTTCCATTGTTCCTCAAGCAATTTGTCTGTACTTTCAAGTCACCTATACATGTAGGATTTAGGTATCCATCCACAAGGTCCAGGACTCACAAATGAGAGAAAAGGTGAGGTACTTACTAGTCTCTCTGCAACAAACTTAAAATAATATTATCTTACTATAATTAACGTGTCTCCAATGCATCAACTTTCTGCAAGCAGTTTAACTTCATACACCTTTGTGGCTGAAAACTTCCGGAGTGCTTAGAAAGTCCATTTGCTTTATTCTGTCCTTCCTTGTTGGCAGCTATGTTTGCTCCCTAACCTAATTATCATTTTCTAATAGCAGCCTTCCCCCTACAGAAAATATAGCTTTAAGCCATTAAGTTTTTACATGATGACACAAAATTGTGACTTTCCAATGTAAATACTAAACTTTTATGTGGTTTTGTTTTTAATTTTGTCAAGAATTTATTAGCCTAATTTTAATCAAAGCATCTGAATAATTGATAAGCTGATACTGAATATTTCTGCTTCCTAACGTTTATCTCCCCAAATGTGACTGTTTGTCACATGGGCAAATATACCCTTTCCTCAGCTTATCTTATTTGCATAGAAAAGAATATTCTAAGAGCAGTGTTACTACAGCAAAGGACACTTGGAGATTCTAAAATTCAATCTGGATTATTAACATTTTATGAGATGCAGGTATACCGTAGTGCCCAACTGGAGATTTAAGGAGGTCCAGAATGCAGAAGCCATTAATTGTATTTCAGGATCAAAATAGATTTATCCCTGAGCTGGGAAATATATCTCCACATAACATTTTCTTTAATTTTTAAAATTACATTTTTGTGTGTGTGTGTGTGTGTGTGTGTGTGTGTGTGTGTGTTTGTGTGCGTACGTGCATGTGGTGTGGTGGTACAGATGTGTAGGGCAGAAGATCCTATTTTTGTAACATGGTCCTATTTTTGTAACATGCCATGAATTTGTTCAGTGTAGGTTTTTTCAGTGTTCACCTTCAGAGAGCACAGAAAATATCACCCATGAATGATGTTATCAGACATTGTTAGATTTGTATTTAGGGAAATTAACAATAATTTTCTTATATACTCTGGACCTATCTATATTTAAATTCCCCAATTAATTTGGGAAACATCTTCAAGGCAGCACTATGCTTTTTCTTTGTAATGCAAAATGGAATTAAACTTCATGATCTGGTTCATAGAATTTGGTTATATATTAGTAATATAGATGTGAAATTAGGTTTTAAAAACTCAGATTAAATTATATTAATAATCTAAATATGTTACATTTTCTTGTTCAGGTGCTTAAATTTATTGCTTCTCTTTTAAATTAGCATAGCATCTCATCTAAACAGTTGGCTTTCTGTTTTTCCATCCACAGGTGGAATGCCATCTCTACCTGAACCAGAGCAAGCTGTTGAACTACTGCAAGTCGAAAGACATCGTTCTCGTTGCCTACTGTGCTCTTGGATCTCAAAGACCTGAACGATGGTAAAAGAACAGTAGGGCGTTTACTTCCAACATCAGTGTTGGTGAAAGCTTTTCTGTACTATAAACTCAACTTTCAGAAGCTCAGTACAAACTTGGGCAGGGAGAGGGAAGAATTTGCATTTTTGAGTTTCTCAATGATGGAAGTGCTGCTGATCCAAGGACTCCAGTGGAGTCGCCTGATTTTGAATGAGCAACTTATGTGTTCAGAATCTCTGTAAGGCTTCTCAACCTTTGAAGCTAAAGACTTCTTCCTTTTCTTCCAGGGTAGACCCAAGCTCTTCAGTTCTTTTGAACGTTGCAGTTCTTTGTGACATGGCAAAAAAGCACAGTCGATGTCCGGCTCAGATTGCCCTTCGCTACTGTCTTCAACGCGGAATTGTAGTCCTTGCCCAGAGTTACAAAGAGAATGAGATAAAAGAGAACTTGCAGGTGACCAGGGAAGCTGGGGGCATCAGGACTCTTACATTCTCTCTCTCTCTCTCCATGATGCTCTTCTTTAAAATATCCAGTTTGTTTATTTATTTGTTTTGGTTGGCTGAGTCAATCTCCTTAGCATTTCCTATTCATGTGAGATTTCAGTTGCATTCAGAAATATTCTGTTCTACTCTAACACACAAACATCAACTTAGCTTAATAGAATTATGTTCAGAGAGAGCACAGAGCTTTAGGATTCAACATTATGTCAGCCAAGCCCTGTGAATGCCTCCTTTGCAATGGATCTCTTCATCGTTCCCTGAAATGATAGTTTAAGATGGGGCATATCATATCTTTATATGATAATTTTTCACACCGTTATTTTGCTTTTGGACTATATATTCACATATTTCACTTTATTGTTGTTTACTCAATTTTATGTATATGGGTATAGATGTTTTGGAAGCATAGATGTCTGTGCACCATATACATCCCTGAAAAGCCAGAAAAGGCTGGCCTATACCCTAGAACTGGAGTTGTGGATGGTAGTGAGCTGCCCTGTGGTTACTGGGAATTGAACCTGGCCAGGCAGAGCAGCTAGCGCTCTAAACCACTGAGCCTTCTCTTTAGCCGTACTCTCATATTTTAATGTGGAAGTATCTATTTATTTATGTATTTGAGTTGCTTCACTCCCTAAGTGCATATTCTTTTCTTGAAGACTTACCTGTGCTGATGATCTTCTATTTTCAACTGCAAGAACTTTGCTATACCATTACCTATAGTAGTTGCAAAATGAACGAGGCCCAACATAGTACTTTAATACAAAGAATTTTGTTTATTTCATTGTTCTATGATTTTAAAATTGTCTTCAGTTCAGCCTGAACCCTGAGGCATCTGTCTAGCCTGAGTTCACTCAAGTGTGTTCATGGAACTGTTGTATATGTTTTCAGGATGATGAGCACCATCTGCCTCAGGATTCATTTATCTCTTACCTGACATTCCTTAGCTTCAAACGGTTTTCATTCACTAGCCAACTGGCAGAGGTTTCACCTCCTCACATACTCCTCTTTCAAGAAATTGAGTAGATACTTGGGAGACTTTAAACCTAAGCAAAGGATTATTATAGCACTTCTCCCGCTAAGTGTAGTAGTTAATAAAAGCTACAAAAATCTTTAAGAGACTGGAGACGGCTCCATGGTTAAAGCTCTTGCCAAGCAAACATGGGACTAAATTTTATATTTCTAGAACCATAAGATCCCAGGAGGATGTGCCCCCTCCAATCTCAGTCTAGCAATCAGAGATAAGGGATACCCAGAGTAAGTGATTCTAAGTGAGTGATTCAGAGTAAGGATTCCCCTTGCTAGTGAAAATAGCCTCAGTGACTAAGGTACAAAAAGTATGAGAATGAAGCCTAGTACCAACCTCATGCTTTCGTATATGTGCCCACATGGATGCTCACACATGCGCATGTGCACATGCAAGAAGGCAAAAGTGTGTCCCTAAATATGCAAACATGAATACATACACACATGCCACACATACTCACATGGACATCAAAAAAAAGGATAAAAAGGTTAAGATTAAAGGGATGAGAAAATAGACACTGCCTGGTAGTGGAAGTATGCACAGATTTTCATAGAGTATGGAGACTGAGAAACACATGTTGTAATTAATTTACAGCAACTTGTATATTCTCCACGTTAATTAAGTTGCAATTCAGATAAATTTGTTATGTCCTAAATTCTGTTATGTTTTTATTCTCTCTCATAAATAGATATATACATATATATATATGTTCTCCTTAGAAAAATATATATATATGAGCAAAGGTTTCTTTTTATTGTGTTTCTTTATTCCTTTAGTTTGTGGTTAAATATCATGTTCTTTTCTTCAATAGGAATAGAACATCATATATTTTAATTTTTTAAGTTTATTTTTTAAATAAATTCTTTTTAAAAGATTTCTTTTTTTATACATATAAGTACTCTATTTGCATGCATGCCTTCATGAATGAAGAGGGCATTAGATCCTATTACAGATGGTTGTGAGCCACCATGTGGTTGCTGGGAATTGAACTCAGGACCACTGGAAGAATAGCCAGGCCTCTTAATTGCTGAGCTATCTCTCTCTCCAAACTCAGCCATTTTTTTTGTTTTGTTTTTTACAAAAGTGTGTTACAGCATTTCTTTCTAAATCAATTTTTTAACTGAAGTGAAATTTATAAAATCACTTACAGTAAACATTCAAAAACCACTTAAATAATTTCCTAAAAACTCAGTGGTGGTGACAGCAACAATACTTATATTGTTGGGTTTTATTTGTCTTATTTATGCTCATTTTTCTCAAATTATGTTGTAATAATAGTCTTGCTAAACAAAATCTACCTTTTCCTATTTAAAAATATGACAAATTACCTCAAGAATATGGCTGTTTAAACAAGACCTGGATAAGGACAGAACCAATGGGCACTCCCACGTGTAAGGCAGAACTGTCATAATGGAGCATACTTATATAAAGAGCTGTAGAAAATTAAAGAATTCTAAAAATCTAAGAGCAAAAGCATTAGTCTTCCTTAGGATGGGCTCCTTAATTGTTTATCCAATACCAACTAGTCAACCATGAAATCATGTACATGCAAGCAACACTACACAGATTCACCAGGCTGTGTTTATGTGTGTGTAGTAATAGCTGCACAAAAGAGACATAAATATGAGAGAAAGTTGCAGGAAAACACATGAGAGTTCTAGAGAAGAAAACAAAGGGGGGGATGATACAACTGTATTTTAATTAAAAAATAATAACATTATGCTCTGTGAAGATAATTGTATCTATGTGTGTATATATATATATATATACATACATACATACACTTCATAATTTATTATTGTTTACCTTGATTACATCTTTTAGTGATTAGATATCTAAGTCCTTAGGTAGTACTAAGTACTTATTCATCAGTTGAGAAAGAACTGAAGTTTTAAAATATTAGAATTTTTTTTCCTGTCACTCTTTTCTTTTAATTTATAATTTAATTAATTAATTTTTCTTTTTTCTTTTTTTTTCTTTTGTAATTAATTACACTTTATTCACTTTGTATCCCCCCATAAACCCTCCCTCCACCCCTCCTAATCCCACCTTCCTTCTGCCTTCTTTCACACATGCCCCTCCCCAAGTCCACTGATAGGGGACGAACCCCTTTCCTTCCTTATGATCCTAGTCTATTAGATCTCATCAGGAGTGGCTGCATTGTCATCATCTGTGGCCTGGTAAGGCTGCTCCCCCATCAGGGGTAGGTGATCAAAGAGCAGGCCAATCAGTTTATGGCAGAGGCAGTTTCTCTTCCCATTACTGTTTAACCCACTTGGACACTGAACTGCCATGGGTTACATCTGTGCAGGGGTCCTAGGTTATCTCCATGCATGGTACTTGGTTGGAGTATGAGTCTCTGGAAAGACCCCTGTGTTCAAATTTTCTGGTTCTGTTATTCTCCTTGTGGAGTTCCAGTCCTCTCCAGATCTTACTATTTCCCCTCTGCTTTCATAAGATTCCATGCACTCTACCCAACAGTTGGCTCTAAGTCTCAGCATCTGCTTTGATAGTCTGCAGGGCAGAGCCTTTCAGAGACCCTTTATGGCAGGTTCCTAACTTGTTTCCTGTTTTCTTCTTCTTCTGATGTCCATCCTCCTTGCCTTTCAGGATGGGGATTGAACATTTTAGTCAGAGTCCTCCCTCTTGATTAGTTTCTTTAGGTGTACAGATTTTAGTAGGTTTATCCAATATTATATGTCTATATGAGTGAGTATATACCATGGCAGAGAAACGCTTAAAGAAATGCTCAACCTCATTAGCCATCAGGGAAATGTAAACCAAAACGACCCTGAGATTTCACCTTCCACCCATCAGAATGGCCAAGATCAAAAACTCAACTGACAATACATGCTGAGAGGTTGTGGAGAAAGGGGAACCCTCCTCCACTGCTGGTGGGAATGTAAACTTGTACAGTCACTCTGGAAAGGAATCTGACATTTTCTCAGACAACTAGGAATAGCACTTCTTCAAGATCCAGCTATACCACTCCTAGGCATATATCAAAAAGAGGCTCAAGTACACAATAAGGACATTTGCTCAAACATGTTTGTAGCAGCTTTATTTGTAATAGCCAGAAGTTGGAAACAACCCAGATGCCCCTCAGTTGAGGAATGGAGACAGAAATTGTGGTACATCTACACAATGGAGTATTACTCAGCAATAAAAAACAAGGAAATCATGAAAATTTCAGGTAAATGGTGGGAACTGAAAAGGATCATCCTGAGTGAGCTGTCCCAGAAGCAGAAAGTCACACACGGTATATAAGATTTTTTAATATGTAACTGTAATAGGACTTTTCAATTTTAGGTGGTTTTAAAATATATCTTAATAACATGTTTTCTATTAAAACATTTGCATACATTCTGTTAGGTTTATTGATAGAGAAGTGCTTCTATTTATTGTCTCTGGTTTTTTAAGACAAAGTTTCTCTGTGTAGGCTTTGCATGTGCCACTGTGCCTGGATTGTTTACCATCTCTTAATTATGTATTCTTTGTTCTTTTGATAGGTCTTAAATATAAAAGAAAAGTTCACTCAGTGCTTTTTACTAGAATGGATTGTTGACATTTTAAGCTTTTTCTTCTCTCTTTATTCTTCTTTCCCTTCTTTCTTTTCTCCCTCCCTCATTTTGATCCTCTTCCCTCTCCCCTCCCTTCCTACTTTCCTCCCTGCTATTTATTTATCACCATTTTGAGGAAAAAACAGGGATAGATGATCTATTTGTGATATTTTTTTTAGAGATTAGTAAGTCTATGTAAAGTATACCAGTGCTAGCCAGTGAAATCCCTTTTTTAAGTCAAATCCCTTATTTATTGGAAATGATTAAAAAATAATACCTGAATAATTCTTTCTTTAAATTGTGTTGCAAAGAACATTGTTAATATTGTAACAGTTTGTCAGTGGGATATGAAAAGTGAGTTGTATTCATATAAATATTTGAATCATATGGTTCAGAATTTTACCTCAGATTGTTTAGAAACTATCACTCTCACTTCGAATAAATCAGCTTTGTATCCTCTGCAGCTTCCTTTGTCTATATTGTGCTTCTTCAACATATCTCAAAAGTGATTTCCTTTAACCTTTATCTGACACTTGTTGACCACTTGAAAGTTGTCTTTCAAAACTTTCAGAAGCTTTTTTTATATTAAAAAATACCTATTCAGAATAAAATGTGATTTATTTGGGTTTTAAAGATTCACAAATGGGGAGGGTCTTAAAATGTTTCTGATTGTTCAATAGGTGTTTGAATTTGAGCTCCCTTCAGAGGATATGAAAATCCTAGATCGCCTGAACAGAAATTTTAGATATGCACCTGCTCCATTGTAAGTAACTCTTATAAATATGTCACATTTTTTTAGTTTATGTCTTTCCTTTTTCAGCAAATACTTATTCAGAAATCAAACACTTTATATGAGTTTTTGAAGGTTGCCATGAAGACAAAGATTTTAACAATTGTTTTTTCCCATTTCTGAGTTATGAATATCTCAATACTGAAGGCAAAGTTTATGAAGAGATTTAAAGCCAAAGAAAGCATATTTGTTGGAAAAAAGCTTCATCACCAATGACACTGACAGTCATTAAAATTCTTTACTCTTCTTGCTCTACGTGATTATGTAATCTGATATTTGATACATCTTTCAAGGAAAGAGAAGCAAAGAATACAATATCCCTTTTACTTGTAAAAATTATAATTATTAAAAGAAGTAAATATAATAATTTTTAAAAGTAGTAGACAGTTTGCAAAGACTGGAATGTATGTTATCATTAATAGTAGAGGTTTTATTATTAATAGAACAAAATGAAGGATAAAGATGGTATACAATGCAGGTTGGAGGGTAGCAGGCAATTCTTGCTACCTAGTAAATATTTTAGTAAGTAATGATTTCTGTCAATTTATATTTTGTAATAGTGCTAAAGTGTAAAGAACTACAAATTATATGATAAGCTTGCTCTCTAGACATAGAAATCTAACTTATTAATGACATTCTTTATCTGAATGGAACACAACATGTTGTCTGTGATAGGTGTGTACAAAAGTGAATGAATTAGTTAGATGGAAAGGAAATTAGTACCTTATGAACTGTATTATCCACATTTTGTGATGATTTATGTTTAGACTCGTGTTAAACATGATATTCACTTTCTGCTTTCATTGAGAGACTGAAATGAGACAAAATATTTCCTGCTTTGGCAGACTGACTGTAGATGCTGAAAGGAGAATTTTGTGAATGTGTTATTCTGCTTTGGGCAAGGGAATTTAATTTGAAAAATTCAGTTATACAGTTTTAAAAAGATTCCCTTCACAGTCAAGTTTGTGAAAATAAAAGTAGCAGATGCTTCAATCGACCAGGAAAACTAAAAGGTCAAGTCTGACGATAACATCATAGATTTCTGCCTTTATACAATAGAAATGGATCGAGAGTTAATGTTTTACATTTTTCTTTTCTCTTTCAGTGGTAAGGACCACCCAGAGTACCCCTTTTCTGAAGAATTTTAATGTGGAGGCCTGTGTCAAGATGTCTACATAAAGTCTCAAAGTCCCTCTACATGGATAGTGATGTGGACAACATCCTAGGTGCTGGTGATTAAACATGTGTCACTTCTGCTCAATCTGAGCTGCTTAACAGCCCACCATCAGCCAGAGCTGTGTCCACCAGTCTGGAATACAAGGCATTACTTCTTCAGCATTCTTTTAAATAATGTTAATGTTTGCTATAAAAGTCTTTCTTTAGTATAGTCATTGTTTCTTGCCTGGTTTGTTTCCTTTTGAAACCCTAAGAACAAAAATTAACTTCTGTGGAAGCCTGGGGGCAGTGTCTATAAAATGAGGATCTAAGTGGTTACAGAGAGGGGAGAACTTCCGCTCTAGTGAAGCTGAGGTTAGCAGGGATTTATGAGAGTGATCATCTGGCCTGCCAGCCAGAAAGAAACATATTAGAACATGTGGTTCATGCTTCTCAGTCTAGAAAGTGAGGCATTCTTGGAAAGCCTACAGCGTTAGGGTTTCTACACAGCATCTAGAAACTTGAGAGTCGTAGAAATGGGGAGTGAGGCTTTAGTCCTGATTTAGTGTTGGCTCATGAGGTGACAGGAGGGTTGGGCAAGGTACTGATCTTGGGTATAGCACTAGGTCATTAGGAGTCATTCTGTTGCTATGTTCCTTTAACAGAGTAATAGTAGGTTTCCCCTTGAAATTCATGACTTAGCTAGTCTCAGATGCTTAGCCATATTAACAGTGTCAGGTATGGGTTGCATCTTATGGAGTAGCTCTTCAATCTAATAGAGCATGGCTGGCTACTTTCATAACATTTGTCCCACTATTCCACCAGTATATTTTGCATGCGGGTCACTGTTGTAGTTTGCAGGGTTTGTAGATGTGTGATAATGATGACTGCTTTTCTCCTCTGGTAGCATAAAAAGTGCTTTCTAGCACTATAAATGCTAGTCAGTAGGTCTGAAGCTTCTAGTTGGGAACCAGGTTCATTTCTCCATGTTTGATGATATAAGTAAGGTATGATCTTACTCAAAAGAGCCTGTGTATATTTCAGAGACCCCAGAGCATCATTTTATTTTCATAACAATAAAGTACAACTTCAAGTAAATGAAAACAGCAACAAAACACCCAGTTTTATTATTGCTATTATTTGTGGTGTGGGGCTATGAAGTTCTACATTCTCTGATGGGAATATCAATGATCTACTTGATGTTAGCTAATTGACATTATCCAGACACTTAGAAACAGTCAACTGTCTACAGCAACAAAATAAACAGCCAAACAAGATCAATGAGATTTCAGTTGGTAGGCAAACTTACTATGTTTTTTTCCCCAGCCTTGCCAAACATGCCCGGTATGATCTTGGTCTATAGGTTAGCCAATTTCTTGCTTCAAAGCAGAGTACTTGTCCTGAAAGTTACAAAAACTCATCTTATTGATCCTGTGCTTTGAAAATGTATAGAACAAAGCTTAGTTTATCATCTCTAAAATGATTTAGCCTCTCCTCTCAGCTCTAGATGCACCTTAGCCTCATAGAAAACTGCTGAAACCAGGGCAACACCTTTTGTTTATGGTGCCATTTTGTTTATCTTAGAAATATTTGCCATAGAATCTTTGTAAATTATAGAAAGTACATGGAAATAAACTTTGATTTTATTTGCTCTTGAGAAAAATGATTGGAATATCGACCATTATCTGGTACCAAAATATGGAAAATAGACCATGATTCCACATTTGATAGCCTTTTGAATATCATACTGTTCCTTTTTCATTCTTCTCTTTCTTTTTTTTTTTTTTCAAAATTTCCTTCCTCTTTAAATTTTCTCCTTTTGCCAGTACCTCAATTAGATGTAATTCAGACCTGGTTACTGGAAGCTTTGTTTGGTGACAAGAGATGGCCAATTGGGACTCCCTTTCCTCCATTATTAGGAGACTTCATTAGGACCACCTTCATATATGTTAGGAAGTTTCCACAGTGCTGTTTCCATATCACACCCACAAATGCTCCTCAAGTCTAGTTGCCTTGCAGCTCATTTCCTCTGTATTCACCATCTCTTTTTCCTCCTGCCACATCCTCCCATTCCCATCCCCCTTGTTCCCACTCCAGCAATAAAACCATTCTATTTTCCCTCCCAGAGAGATTCATATGCTCCACCTAGTCTTTTCCTTCATACTTGGTTCCTTAATGTCTACAGATTATAGTTTGGTTATCATTTATTTGTGGCTAATATATACATATAAGCAAATACACACCATGTTTATTTTTCTGTGTTTGGGATACCACAACAGAAAGGTTTTTCTTTTCTAGTGCATCTATTTGCTTGCAAATTTCATGATTTTGTATATTTTAAAGATCCCCGTAATACTTCATTGTGTAAATATACCACATTTTCTTTTTTAATTTATTTTTATTAATTACAATTTATTCACCTTCTCCTGTCATTCCCCTCCCCAATCCCTCCCTCTCCTTTCTCATCCCATGCCCTTCCCCCAGTCCACTGATAGGGGAAGTCTTCCTCTCTTCCTTTTTATCCTAGTGTATCAGGTCTCATCAGGAATGGCTGCATTGTTTTTCTCTGTGTCCTGGTAAGGCTGCTCCCCCAACAGAGGGAGGTGATCAAAGAGTAGGCCAATCAGTTCATGTCAGAGACAGTCCTTGTTCCCATTACTATGGAACCTGCTTAGACATTGAACTGCCCTGGGCTGCATCTGTGCAGGGATTCTAGATTATCTCCATGAGTGGTCCTTGGCTGGAGTATCAGTCTCAGAAAAGAGCCCTTGTCCCAGATTTTTTGGTTCTGTTGCTCTCCTTCTGTCCTCTCCAAGTCTTACTATCTATCCTTCTTTCATAAGATTCAGTGCACTCTGCCCAAAGTTTGGTTATGACTCTCAGTATCTGCTTTGATACCCTGAAGGACAGAGCCTTTCAGAGGCCCTCTGTGGTAGGAGCTTGTCCTGTTCCTTGTTTTCTCCCTCTTCTGATGTCCATCCTCTTTGCCTTTCTGAATGGGGATTGAGCATCTTAGCTAGAGTCCTCCTTCTTGATTAGTTTCTTTAAATGTACAAATTTTAGTATGTTTATCCAATATTATATTTCTAATATGCACTTATGAGTGAGTATACATCCTGTGTGTCTTTCTGCTTCTGGGATACTTCATTCGGGATGATCTTTTCCAGTTCCCACCATTTACCTGCAAATTTCATGATTTCCTTGTTTTTTTATTGCTGAGTAATATTCCATTGTGTAGATGTACCACAATATCTGTATCCATTCCTCAGTTGGGGGGCATTTGGGTTGTTTCCAGGTTCTGGCTATTACAAATAAAGCTGTTATAAACATGGTTGAAGAAATGTCCTTGTTATGTACTTAAGCATATTTTGGATATATGCTGAGGAGTGGTGTAGCTGGATCTTGAGGAGACACTATTCCTAATTATCTGAGATAGCACCAGGTTGATTCCCAGAGATACCACATTTTCTTTCTTTTTTTTTTTTGAAAAGCATTCATGTCTTGTAGACATGCCATACCTCCCAAACTCCAATTTTCAATCTTCTTTTTTTTCTTACAAAGTAATTTTTTATTATTTGAAAATATTTGTAAATAATTCTTTAAATTGACAACAGTTTTGTACACAAAATTTTGGTCAAATTTATTTAAAATTTATAGGTGCCTTTTCTATATTTTAATTATCTAAAGTATTGTTTTTTTAATTTTTATTTTTTTAATTTTTTCCTTATCAGTTACATTTTATTAACTCTGTATCCCAACTGTGTCCCGATCCCTCATTCCCCCCCAGTCCCTCCCTCCCTCCCTCATCTCCACTATGCCCCTTTCCAAGTCCACTGATAGGGGGGGATCTCCTCCCAATTCATCTGATCCTGTTTTATCAGGTATCTTCAGGACTGGCTGCAAAGCCCTCCTCTGTGGCCTAACAGGACTGCTCCTCCCTTGGGGGTTGGGGAGGCCAAAGAGCTAGTAATTGAGTTCCTGTTAGCAATAGTCCTTGTTCCCCTCACTTTGGGAAACCAATTGGTTAGTGAGCTACCACATGCTACATCAGAGCAGAGGTTCTAGGTTATATCCATACATGGTCCTTGGTTGAATGTCAGTCTCAGAAAAGACCCTGTACCCAGATATAGTTGGTCCTTGTGGAGCTCCTATCCTTTCCCCATCAGACTAACTCCCCTTCTTTCCTATGATTCCCTGTACTCTGCCAAAGGTTTGGTCATGAGTCTTTGCTTTGAAAACACTG
>REGO01000196.1:78601-93494 GCA_010120015.1 Rhombomys opimus | reverse complement strand
GAGTATCACACCTCCCCACAAAGTACAAGTTATTGTCTTTCTCTTGGGTACCCTCCCTAACTTGATGGTAAGATATTATTGCTGCAGATACCATGGAGTTGACTCACAGGACATGAAGAAATAAATCTGGTAGTGACCTTGAAGCTTTATCACTGCTAGTTAGCCTCTATAGTGCTGGAAGGTGCTGTGCACATTAATGAGGGATAGAAACAATCAGAAGTCTCATTTAGTAGTAAACTCTGTGAGCTACAGTAGTGACCAGCCTGGTAAGATATGTTTATTGTTATAATACAGCCACAACTGTGCTTGGAATTACAACCACTTTTGGATAGTATTTAAGGATGACTCCACAAGATGCAATTTATACCTGGTACTATTACCTGTGCCAAAATCTGCAGCTGGTTAGGTCAGAAGTCCTCAAGGAGAGCCTACCTCTATTCTGCTGAATGGATACACTCCTAATCTACCCCCTAAATATTTAGATTTATTTCTATGGCCTAGTGGAGCTCTCAAACCTTATCAGAAAGCTTCATTTTGAAGTAGATGGCAATTCGTACAAGCTCACAATTGGTCAAAGTGCAAGTAAAGCAGCCTGGATTGTTCATGTCTAAATCAGAAGTCTGTGTCAAATGTTTTCCCCTAAGGCTCAGGGATCATCATGGAAAGAGGTGAGGGGTAGAAAGATTAAAAGACCCACAGGTAAGGGAGGACTGCTGTGAAAGTTTTTGTTTGTTTGTTTTTGTTTTTTTAAATTTCAGGAATTTATACACATGATCTCATAGCAGCTCTATCTGCAGGAATAGCCCACCCAAGTTTAAAGCCATCTAAAATTTCAGCATGAATCAGATGGGTCTTCTAGACTCCCACACCTAGCTGAGGAACTATTGTCAGTAATTGCTGCTAGAGGAGGGAGAGTCAGTTTTCACTGTGTTCTGCTTCTGAACCAAGCCATCTTGTACTACATCAGCACTGCACATGCCAATAGTACTGAGTGGACTCAGTGGGCTTAAAGAAGAGTTAGAATGAAAGAGTGGCTGAGGAGGAGTTGGAGGGGAGAACTTAGGGTCAGATTTTATTAAACCACACTCATAACTTTAGAGAGTTCTCTCTCAATCGCATTCCAGCCTTTGCTTCTATTTCTCTCCACTCAGTCATCCATTCTGTCCCAGTACTTCAGGAAAACACCTGTGAACCCAGAATGCTTTCTAGACTCAAGTGTGCATACTTCATTCTTAAAAGTGAAAGCATGGCCTGGCACTCTCTTTTGGGTTCCTCTGGGGTCTCACCTTTATGTACTCACCTTCTATGTAGCAGAGAGATCTACTGTCTCAAATAATATTTTTCCATTTCCATCTTTTGTATATAATGTCTCTGATGGCTGTAATAAAAACAGTTGTTACAGAAATCTCAGTCAATACATGCATCCTACCCATTGCGATAGCCTTAGAAATCTATTGGAAATAGGAAAATAAACAACTACAAAGTAAGTGAAGCACAACACCATTTATCATTTGAATAGAAAAAGTTAATTAGCTTACATGATGCAAATAGCATGCCTTAATGGGTATGCTATTAATTGGGTAATGAATAAGAAAGAGGTCAACATAATCTAGTTGAAGGTTTCTGAGTGATCTCTCTAAGCCAATATCAACCAATTCTGGTTGGTGGAATGAACACCAAAGCTATAGGGGTAAAGAATGTGTAAATTATCTTAATAATAATCAGAATTGAGAAGTTTTGTAATGCGTACAAAATAGTAACTACAAGGCATACCGTTTATTTCAATTGGGATATTTGATTTGATCTATATATGTGAACTTCACAATATTACTGGTTACTAATAGTCAATCCAATTAATAGGGAAAGACACCACTAAAGGGGTAAAATTCATGGTCATGATGTTCAAATCATAAGTTACAAAGATATATTTCTATAAATACCCTAACCCTCAATTTTGTGGAAATGTTAGCATTAGTTTATTAATATAAATTATATGAAATGTGCTATGGATACTTAATAATCACTGGACACAAATTTTCACTAATTGGATGAATATTATTTAACATTTCATGAACTCTGATACTCTGTTATTTTCAGTAGGAAATAAAAATATCAATATTTTAAATGTTCAAGATATTCTAAGCTACCCAAGGTATAAGGAAAACTCAAAACTGATCAAGGTCATTTCTGAGTTTACAGATTAAACTGAATTATCCTTCATTTTCCTGAGATAATAAAAGAAACGGATTTGAAAGCCATACATTTGTGGAGAATAAGAAGCTTATATTTTTCTGTGATTTAAACTAAGCCTTATATGTGAAATATATGTGGATAAATGTTAAGCCAATAATCACATTTCACTAGGTAGTAAGCCAATAATATAATTTAAATGTTTACATCATATTTCATTAATCCATACATTAGCTTGTTATGCACACAATACCTTTGTAGTAAGAAATATGTCTTTTCTCCTCACAATACCATCTGCAATCTTGCTTCAAATAGCCTGTCCTATCTCCTTTTCATTTTGGTACACATAAGCAGAATCAATATGGTGGAACCCAGTATCTGTTGCTATTTTAGTAGACTCCAAAGTCTTACTCAGAGGAACCTAGAGGAGGAAACAAGAGTATGATTTGGAGATAGATGTCCCAAAAGGTAAAAATTGAAAACCATCTTCAAGCCTTTTAGTTAATTGATGAGGGATTGGTTCCTAGAATGGGATTTTGCACTTTTCTTTTTCATTAGGCTTTGCAGAACTTCTGGTGAGCAACAGTGAAATATGTAGGCAGAAGAAATTACTTTCATAATACCTGTTGTGGGGTAGTCATCAGAGAATACTGCTCAGACACAGGCTTAAGTCAGGGAAAGTATTAGCCAGCCAATGACTACAGTGGATGTTCAGAATTCTAGTATAGCACTGAACCTTCTTTAGGGTGAGCTTTTAAGCAAAAAATACAACAAACAAACAAACAAACAAAACAAAACAACATCAACAAAAAACCCAACCAAACAAAAAAACATATCCTTAGTTGATGCCCTTCAGTTAACAAGAACAGTTAGCCAGAAGCAGAACTATAGAAGTACAGAAGCCAAAAAGCAAGGTTAGTTCACTTAGAGTCTTTTCAATAGCAATGGACTTTGATGGATTAGGCATTTGTTTTAGTTTTGACAGGTGGTGCTATGTTCAGTTTTACAACCTAAATAGCACTTGCATCAAGGAATCATTTGAGGCCCTGTGATATTCCCCACTGGTCTCAGTGAGACAGTCAAGTCATGGACTCATCCTGTTTTGGTTAAAGATGCAGGGCTCCACTGTTCATACAGTCAGCCCAGCCAGTGCTGATAATAAAGTGGTTATCAAGGGGGACCAAGAGAACAGAGACTGGTACCAATTATTTGCCAATCAAGGGAAGATTTTTAAAAAAATATTTTTGACCAATTAGCTAGGAAATAATAGTTTGTTTTCAAAGCTAGACATAGTGCACTTTATCTCATGAGAAGTAAATCCAAGTGTCTGGATTTGTAGGGTCATTTCTGTAAGGGAAGCTAATTGTTGTAGGTCCTGTAGGTCCTGATTAGTTTTTAAGTATCAGAAGAGGCATATTTAATCAAACTCTTAGTACAGGCCCACTAAGTACTCTTCCTCCATTTGTGTTTTCTTTAATTTTTCCAGTTCTATCTTCAGATCTTGAGCCGTTTTATTGATTTCCTTCACCTGGGTGACTGTATTTTCGTGTTTTTCTTTCAATTCCTTCAGCTGTTTGAACAATCCTCTGTTTCTTTTATTTCTTTCAGTGATTTAAGTATGTCCTCTCTAAAGGCCATAAACTGTTTGGCTGCAACTTCCTGTATTTCTTTACGGATGGCCATAATCTGTTTTTCTTTATCTTCTTCTATTTCTTTATGGATGGTCACAATCTGTTTGTTTTTATCTTCCTCTAATCTTTACGGATGGCCACAATCTGTTTGACTTTATCTTCCTCTAAGTCTTTATGCATTTTATTTGTTTCCTCTGTTATCCTCTTCATGAGAATAGATGTTAGGTCATCTTCTTGAATTTCAATTACGTTGGAGTGTCCAGGACTACTTGCCCCTGGATAACTGGGTTCTGGAGATGCCATATTGCTTTGTCTTTTGTTGGTTGTGCTTTTACTCTGGCCTCTACCCATTGGGCTATCTTAGGTGTTGGGTGTTAGTTTCTGGTGGTTCCTGGAATCCTGTGGTGGACAGAATCCCCTTGGCAGGAAGATGGTTTTTCCTGAAGGAAGCCTCCTCAGCTTTTTGGGTATGGTCACTATATGGTGGTGTTTTTCAGGAGTTGCCACAGCTCACCTCAGGTGTGCAGACGTGAGTGGTAACTGTGGTCCTTGTTAGTCCAGAGGGTTCTCCTCTCATTTGGAGACAGCTGCCCTGCTTCTGGGTTTCTTGCTGTAAATTTAGTGAGCTGCTGCTGTAACCTGGGTGTACAGTGGTTTGGTCAGTTTTGTTAGGGGTAACTGGTTGCCCCTTGGAGCAGTATCTGGGGGTTGATCTTGGGGATCCCAGGCTTCTGTAGGTCTGAGGGTGGGGCTCTGTGCCCCAGTACCCAAGCAGTAATCTGTGGCAGGTGAGTAAAGCTCTCCTGGTAGCAGCAGGCTAGCTGTTGCACAGCAGGTCCCTGGGCTGGTCTGCGCAATGAAAAACTCATTGTTCTAGTTCCCTATGTGGCATGGGGCGGTTTCAAAAACCTAAATAATGGTAATAAGGATAACAGGGAGTTTACTTGAGACTTCAAAGTTGATGGATATACTGGATATCCAAGGATATACTGGGTGGCCTAAGTTTGTCCCCATTTGCTTCCTTCCCTGTGGGGATTTCTCCCAACAGTGACTCCAAGTCTCTGGTGCCCTGGGGCATACAGTTCTGTCTGTGATGAATAGCTGGTGCATAGAGGATCTCTGGTCAAGTGGCGCAGAGGCTGCCGCCTGCCAGTCTGTGGGACCTTTTCCAGGGATATACTGGATGACCTAATTAGGTCAGTTTGCTTCCTTCCCTGTGGGGTTTTCTCCCGATAGGGACTCCCAGTCTGTTGCCCTGGGGTGCACAGCTCTGTCTGTGACAGAGAGCTGGGCATGCAGCAAGTCTCTGTACTTGCAGCTGAAGCCCAGTTCAGTGATAGCAGCTTGCACCTACCATTCTGCGAGACCTTTTCCATGGAAAGACTGGGTGACCCAAGGCCAGTCTTGTTTCCTTCCTTCCCTGTGGGGTTTTCTCATGACTGGGACTCCCAGTCTCTGGTTTATTTGTGCCCATCGTTCAGTCTTGGAAGGTAATCTGGACACACAGGCTTGTGGCTCTGGTCTGGCGACCTAGTGCCTGCGCAACCCGGGATCTCTTCCTGGTTCTGGCTGGGTGACTTGAGAGTGGACCTGACTGATTCCCACACCATGGGGGTTTCCTCTCACCTGAGAAACAAGATCGCTGTTGTTTTAGGGCCCAGAGTTCAGTCTCTTGGTCACTGTATGAAAAATGTCTTGCTCTTCAGATGCTGTGTTCTCCTGGTGATGCCATCTTGTTGAATCCCCCAAGTATTTCTTTATCATAACAGAACTACTTGAATGTAAGGAGATGAGGGAGGCAGGGTGTGATTGTGAAGGTAGAAGAGAGGAGGCTACAGCTGGGATACAAAGTGAATTAATTAATTAATTAATTAATATAAAAAAGAAAGTACCAGAAATAATTGTGTAAAACTATAAATGTGTAGTTGTCTTGTCATACACATCAGCATTTACGCTGTCCTACTGCACAAAGAATGTTGACCATATTATTGAACCAGAGCAAACCACTGGAATTCTGAAAAACTCATTGTTCTAGTTCCCTATGTGGCATGGGGCGGTTTCAAAAACCTAAATAATGGTAATAAGGATAACAGGGAGTTTACTTGAGACTTCAAAGTTGATGGAATACTTTCATTCAGTCCCTCAATCCTTATTTTTCAAACTTTAGTCTCAATTAGGTCTCAGAAAGGGAAGAATTGGCTTTTGTTTTTTTTTGTTAGTTTGAGTGACCTTTGATATTTCTGATGCTGCTGGTCTACGGAGGACTCTTAGGGATCTCTGATCCAGAACGGACGTTAGCTTGAGTTTTAGGTATCTTCAGAATCTCATTTAAGAAGACTAGAATTTCTGCATTTCTCTCCAGGGTAGACCAGTATTCCCCAGTTCTCTTGGATTCTTCAGTTCTTTATGATGGGTCCAAAAACTGTAAAGAAAGTTAGGCCTAGATTGTTTTGTGCGATCATCTTCAGCATAGGATTGTGGCTCTACCAAAGAGTTTCAAAGGTAAAGACATCAAAGGGAACTTTCAGGTGATGTGGCTGAGCTGTGAGTAGGATCACTTGCATAGTATTTCTTACCTGTGGACTGCTTATGAACCTGACTAGATTATTGGATCAAATCACTGTCTCTGGTGCTTCCTATGCAGGTGAGTCATCAGGTGTTTGGTGAAAATGCTTTCTCCCATGCTACAATATAAGAGATGATATTGCTTATATCATAGGACGGAAATGAATACAGACTTGTATTTCCAGATTACTTCATCCACGTCAAAGGAGCATATTTTCTGTTTGAATTGGGTGATATTTGTGTAATAAGCGGTTATAATTGTAGTTGCATTTTCATAAAGCTGTACATATTTCAGAACTCACATGTTCATTTAGTCTGGGCTTCTTTCTGATTACCAGTAATCAGAATTTCTGCACATTTGAATCTGACAACCATCTTTAAAATTTTCAAGTGGAAGAACTTTCTTTTACCATGAGCTTAGTAGTTGTAGCACTAGTGATTCCTAATATAGATTTATAAGTACTGGGACAATTTATTGAGCTGGATTGTACAGTGAAGGTCTTTTTATAGGATGGATTCTCATACACTGGTGGTGAAGTCTGCAATATATGTGTAGGACAGAACAGTTATTATACACCAGGATGCTGATTGGATTGTTTCCTGGGTGTTTTAGCAATTCTCCCTATATTTGTTTAATCTACCAGAAAATTTTCTCAGGTTTAACATCATGATGTAGAACTTTGTGTAACCAGTATGTAGATACTTCTAAAGAATTTTTATGCCGAGGGTTAGATAGGCGCATCTTTGTGACTGCCAAGTTCTTTTTTTTATTAATTAATTTATTTTTTATTCACTATATATACATCCTGGTTATAGCCCCATCCCTCTTTCCCTCCCAGCCCCATCTCTTTCCCTCTCCATTTGTTCCTCAGAAAAGGGGGACTGCCTTTCCCATCTATTCCAGCTCATTAAATTACATTAGGACTGAGCATGTCCTCCTTCCCTGGTAAGGCAGTCCCACCAGGGGGAAGTGATAATAAATCTGGTGAGTCCTTGTCTACTGTAGTCCCCACTTCCCTTACTGGAGTACCCACATGAAGCCTAAGCTATCCATCTGCTACATCTTTGTAGGTGGTCTAGGTCCAGTTTATGTATAGTCCTTGGTTGATGCTTCAGTCTCAGCAAGCCCCTCTGGGCCCTGGTTAGTTGGACAGAAAGCCTGTAGAGAACAGAGAAACAGAGCTTGATATCTTTGTGACTAGCTGGAGACCTATGTCAGGGTAAGCTTCTGAGAGGATATAGGGGAATTCAAGCAGTGACTCCTAGTAGCAGAGATCATAGAGACTGAAGAGGACACTTTCTAACTAGACTAGCCTCCTAGTAGAGGGAGGGGAGCTCCAACCCACCCACAAAAATGTTAACCCCAAATTTACCCTGCCTACAAGATTTGAAGGAATAAAGATAGAGCAGATAGAGCAAAGATCTAGGGAATGCCGAACCAATGCCTGACCCAACCAAAGACCTACCCTATTTGAGAGCACCAACATCTAACACTATGAAATCTATTTTGTTTAGCTTGCAAACAGGAGCCTGACAGACTTGTTCTCTGTCAAGTTCTTAATAATAATCTGTTACCAGATTCTAGCTATTACAAATAAAGCTGCTATCAACATAGTTGAACAAATGTCCTTATTGAATGGTGGGGCATCTTTGCATTATATGCCCAGGAATGGTATAGCTGGATCTTGAGGTAGTGCTAGTCCCATTTTCTGAGAAAGAGCCAGATAGATTTCCAAAGTGTACAAGTTTGCGCTCCCACCAGCAATGGAGGAGGGTATCCCTTTCTCCATATCCTCTCCAGCATGTTGTCACTTGAGTTTTTGATTTAGCCATTCTGATCCGTGTAAGATGGAATCTCAGAGTTCTTTTGATTTGTATTTCCCTGATGACTAAGGATGTTGAGCATTTCTTTAAGTGCTGCTTTGCCATTCTATATTCCTCTGTTGAGAATTCTCTACTTAGCTCTGTACCCCATATTTAAAATTGTATTATTTGGTTTGTTGGTCTAATTTCTTAAATTTTTTATGTATTCTGGATATTAGTCCTGTATCAGATGTAGGGTCAGAGAAGACCTTTTCCCAGTCTGTACACTGCTGTTTTCTTCTGCTGACAGCGTCCTTTGCTTTACAGAAGCTTTTCAGTTTTACAAGGTCCCATTTATTAATTGTAGATCCTCAACGGAGGAATGAATACAGAAATTGTGATACATTTACTCAATGGAATGAGTCAGCCATTCCATTGGACCTGGGGTGGTCACATACATGCAAATCACGATGACTTTTGTTGTTTTCAGCAGACACCTCCTGATTGGCCTGGTTAAGCCTCCTGTTTGGCTTGGTTAAGTTTCCTTCTTTGCTTGGATAAGTTTCTTTTGGATGTTGTCAATGAATAACCTTGTCTTTGATGTTAAGGTTGCTATGGTTACTTGGAAAGTCCCTTGTGATTTGCCTAATAAGTGGCTTACTCTGTAATAAAGATGACACCTTGATCAGAGCACTGTCTTGGTGTCATTCCTTCATGTTCTCTTTCTCTTTTAATTCCCAGCCCCTTGTGCAGGCGGTTACTATTGGTGGTCACGGGTGACTACAATGGAATACTAGTCAGCTATTAAAAACAAGGAAATCATGAAATTTGCAGGCAAATGGATGGAACTAGAAGAGATCATCCTGAGTGAGGTAACCCAGAAACAGAAAGAAAGGCATGGTATAGGCTCACTAATAAGCGGATATAAGCCATATAATATAGGACAGCCATCCACAGACCTAAAGAAGCTAAACACTAAAGAGGACCCTAGGGAGGATGCTTAAATCTCATTCAGAATGTCAATCAGGATAGACACCAGTAGTGGTGGAAGAGAGGAAACAGATGGGAATCTACTATAGAGGATCCTCTGAAAGGATTCACCCAACAGGAGATTGAAGCACATGCTGAGACTCAGGGCCAAACTTTAGGGAGAGAGCAGGAAGTCTTACCAAGGAAGAAAGTGTGGTGGGGATAGAGGGAAATGGAGGGGGCAGGAGCCCCACAAGGAAACCAACAAAACTAAAAGTTATGAGCCCAGAGCATCCTGCAGAGTCATCATGATTTGCACCAGTGGGGCACCATGTATGATGAGGACCTAGACCCCCTGCTCAGATGTGGCCTGTTGGCAGCTCAGTCTCTATGTGGATCTCTGAGTGAGGGGAGCAGGGGCTGCCTCCATCAAGAACTCAGTTGACTGCTCTTTGATCCCTCGCCCCTTTTTAGCCTTGCCAGGCCACGGAGGAAGAGAATCCAGGCAGTCCTGATGAGACTTAACAAGCTATGTGGAGATGGCAAATAGTGGAAAGCTCCCACTTTCAGTGGAGCAGGGGAAGGGGATAAGGGGAAGAGGAGGGAGGGTGGGCCTGGGGGTGTTGAGAGAGGTGCTTCAATAGTGACATATAGTGAATAAATTGTAAAGAAAAAATAAAAATTTAAATAATAGTGGTAATAATAATAATGATAATAATAATATTCTGTTACCAAGCAAGCAATTCGTAGAGAAATAGCATGTTCTACTGGAAGGAGATTTAAATATAGGTATAAAAGTTAGTAGAGATTGGGAGAAGGCTATTAATATGGGTTTACATTTTATAGTCAATTAATCATACCTATACATTTTTGGTATTATGTTTTTCAGATATATTTGCCAGAATATCTTCTACCAAATTCCATTTAAGATTTCATCTTTCCTTGGTTTATTTTCTGGATTAATACTGCCTCCCATCAGTGAAAAAAACAATTGACTTTAATTCTATCAGCAGATCCATAGATGTCCCATTTTATATGTTCACTCTTAATTATCAACTTTCTGATGAGTATTAATTGGGGCATTTGTCATGACTTTTGACCAAGGTTCTTAAGTGCAGACAGCGATGAGAGACATCCCAGATACCATTGCTTAGACATATCGATTTTGGCCAATGCATATCACTTAAAACTCAATAAGCTGTAACCACATTCATTAACCTTGAAGAGAAGTAATTTACATTCATTATGCTATAAAATAAATAAAAGTCTTTTCTACAAATAATGTTTTCTATGATCTGTTCCTCACTTTATTTTTTTCCTGTTTTGAATCATTATTCCTCTACACATATTTTGGTAGAAATTGTGGTCAGGGTTTGAGAAATGATGATTTCCATTTTGCAGGTATTTCAGGGATGAAGTGGGTGAAGTTGGGTCCAGTAAAGTGACATTCAACAAGTACTTATGTGGCAGTATGTCAACAGTATAGCACGCAACACATTTCATGTCACATGTATGATTCAGGATATAATTCTAGGTTATCTTAAAATGTTACTACTTTCCTTCCTTCCTTCCTTCCTTCCTTCCTTCCTTCCTTCCTCCTTCCTTCCTTCCTTCCTTCCTTCCTTCCTTCCTTCCTTTTATTCTTTTGGTTTGAGATATTTCTCAGTGTATATCTCTGGTTTCCTGAAACACTCTATGTAGACCAGGATGGCCGCAAACTCACAGAGATTTGCCTGTCTCTTCCTCTTGAGTGCTGGGATTAAAGGCTCATAGAATTCCCTTTCATAGGTCTGTTTCTTTTGTATTTTATTTCCCCCTTTTCTACTTCTTAAAATACAATAATTGCACAAGTTATTGAAGTGCATATTTTGGTTTCAGAATTATGCTAGCAATATACTCTGCAGTCATGTGCATGGAGCATTTTGCTTTGCTCTGCTCCTGAAACTATCAGGTGATGTTTAGTCTACAGATAGTTGTGTTTTAATTGATATTTCCAAGAATAATCCCATATCTTACCAGTCATATTTTAATTCTCTTTTAGTTTAATCTTTATTGATTAAACTTTATATTTTATATATTATATATGTGTCTTCTTAAATTTTTAATAAGGAATCCTTTTACATAATTTATTATAACAATGGTAAAGGAATCCATGACCCCTATATACAAGTTTAACACAAAATTCATCTATTTGGGTCATAATTCTATTGTTTGAAATTAGTCTTGAACTGTTCTAGTAATTCTACTCTAGGCTGAGTTCTGTTGTACATCTGGTCAAATTTATAATGTCTTTGCAGATCAGTAAGACCCTGCTACTTCAGGATATGGATAAAATTTCTGCTACGGGTATGTCAGGAATCTTCTATGCAGTTTAATAAATGCCAAATACTTTTTGGTTTTTATAAAAAATGCTTGTGTATATTCACTGGATCAATTACCACTTCCCACTAAGACATTCATATACAAATATATATTGTGTGTCTTTCTCTCTTTCACACACTCCTGATCTAATTTCTTTCCATACTCCCCTTGTTCTCATTTCCAAGTTCCTCATAATTCTTGCTGGAATTTCCTTTCCCTTCCTTTCTTTTTCGTCCCCTGACCTTTCTTTCCTTTCCCTCCCCTCCTTCCTTTTGTTCCTTATGTCCTTTTTCCCCTTTCCTTACTTTCCTTTTTCTTCCTTTTTTCTTTTCTTTCCTTCTTTTCTTTTTTTTTTTATTTAGATTGAGAGATAAGTATATAGGTTCAAGCAAATGCATTTGTTGAGAAGTTGATCTTTCTTCAATGCATACTTTTGGCATATTTATAGAGAATAAATCCCATAAATTCATGGTGCTTTTAAAATTATTAGTCATTATTAGCCATTATTAGTGTTGTGGGTCTTCCTCATAATAGGAATTATTTTTCTATCTATTAGAATAAAATATTATGAAATTGCAATTAAATAGATGGTATGGAATATATTTACTGAGTGAGATCGTCGAGGCCCAGAAAGAAAAATGAGACATACTCTTTCTCATGTGTGAATCTTGGATTTGAATATTCTGTTGTGTATGTTTGAATCATAGTGCATGCATGTGGAAGCCAGGAAACTAAAAATTGATCACTGGAGGTGGGCATGTTAAGGGAGAAAGCATAGTAAAATACAGCAAAATAAAAATGGAGAAGGAAAACAGTGGGTCTGAAAGTTTCAAGCATGAGAAGGAATATGGAGGGAAGTGTGGGGTAGTGGAATGCTTAATAAAACAAAGGTGAGTGTATAAAGCAGCTATATGGAAAACCTTGATCTTCCATCCTAAGAAAAATATTGTCATTCAAGCAGATAGTGAGACAGTGATGAAATGAAAAGAGGTGGAATTCTTGGGCTAAGAATGTGTTGGAGGTGTTGGAGGTTGGTAAGAGGAGAGGTGGTAGTGTGAGCAAGCCCAAGCCAAAGACGTATGAAAAAAAAACCTTACTGAAAGCCACCCTTTTCTAACCTATTTAAAGATCCAATATATATTTTAATGAAAGAGTTTGAACAGAAGTATCCTTCATGAGTGGGCAATATTACTTCCAAAAAACATGGTTTGTAAAATGAAAATGTCAGGGGGCAAGATGGCGGCGATCAGTATGCATCGTTTCTGAGAGCCAGAAGACTCAAAACTTCGAAATTGGTGAGTGGAAGAGCATCTGATGCTGGAAAATTGACATTGTGGCTCCCCAAAGGAGGGGGGACAGCATAGGATCAGAGAACTCTTTGATTCGGGTCAAACACTGACTTCATTGGGATTGGAGAGGGGCACTTTCCTTCCGGCCTCCCTCCCCCTCGGAGTAGCCAAGCCAGAGCGCCAGCCCAGCACCAGTGCTACCTGAAAACTTTCTGATGCTCATTTCGAAGCACTTTGTGTTTTGTATATGAATGCAATTAAACTAACAATTTCCTTTTCAGTAAACTTGTTAATTCAGTTTCATTTTTTGTATACATGTGTCTACTTGTCTGTATTTCCACCATGTATGTATAGGTACCTGTGGAAGCCAGAAGAGAATATCAGACCCCCCTGTAACTGGAGTGTTGTAAGCAGTTAAAATTTACTAATAATTATCTTTTAATAATGTTTGCTGTCATGCCTAACAGCTGTACAACCAAATCACCACACAGACACTGGGTTTATTTAGTTAACCTAGAACACAATGCTGGGAAATAGCTACTCCATCCAAACCTCCAAGCCCTCATAGTTTCCTAACATTTAGATTTCCCACATTATACTTGCTTTTTGTGATATATGAGGTCCAGTCCATCTTTCCCTGTCTTTCCAAGATCTATCCTCCAGCTCTCTCTCTAAGCTCTCCTCCCCTTTCTCCTTTCACTCATTTCCTGCCCTCTAGCTCCTCCTCCTCTTTCCTGTCCTCTGGCTCCTCCCATTGCACAACATTGTATCTAGTTGCTTTATTTTGGCCAGTTTACACAAGAGTTGAGACAGGATGCTTAAAATGAGTATCACAATGCAATCTCTGGATTGAAACCAGAGAGTAGGGGGTAGAAATCAGCATTTGAATGAACAAGGGTAAGGTGTATACATTTAAAAAAAATATTATACCAACATTTCCACCTTTAAGTCCAATAAAAGGCTCCTTTTCTTTCAACACAATAATTATGAAATTATGAAAACTGTTAGGTAAAATCTACATGTGCAAAGTCTAGTCCATGTGTATTTAGCAACTTAGGAGAAAGTATCTGATTATCCTATCTATGTTGATAAATTAGAAGTTCTATACCGGAGCCAAGATGGCGACAAGCACACACCATTTCTGAGCGGTGGAGTACCTGAACTTCTGAGTTGGTGAATGGAAGGACCTCTAACCCAGGAAGACAACGGTGGAGCTTTCTAGACGACAGGGAACATGACAAGAGGTGAAAACTTTGGTCTCGGGTCACCCGGGGACTTGTTTGGGGAAGGAGAGAAACGATCCTTTGATCTCGCGGCACTCCCCTCCCCCAGACCTCCCTCTACCTCGGCACAGCTGCACATCGGCACAGCTGACTGGTCTTTCTCATAGCAGACCTAACTGCCTGAGGTATACAGCTGCTGGGGCAGAGCTCCAAGCCCTTTAGCGGCGGGCAAAGATCAGCAGTACGTGTCCTGGAGTCCCAGATCCGCGCGGTGGCTACACCATCCTCTCAGGGCCCGAGTCTGCTGGACGCCATACTAGCTCCGCAGGATCGCCATCAGTGACGGTACGGCCCGCCCAATCCCACAGTGACAGAGAATATGCCATATATTCACCAAAACCAGGCAGAAACGCCATACAACCTAGATACACCAGGCGCTGGGCCTCTCAAGCTTGGAGAGCACAGTGACGAGACCCCAGGACTTCCCAGAAAGCATCGGGACTAGCGACCCAGTCACCAGTTACAGTGGGACTTGGCAGCAGGGCAGCACTGACCTGGCGGGACACAACAGCCCTCCAGTTTATGACTAAGCAGGGCCAAACCAGAGAACAGAGAGCCTGGTTACGCCAATCACCATTGAAGTGACCACCCTGAAATCTCCAGTTGCAGCAAGACCTCAGAACCTGGCAGTGACAGCAGCACAGAACTGGCAGGGCACATCAAAGAAGCAGGGCCAAACTAGAGAGCAGAGAGCCCGATTCCACTATCTCTGCCAAGTGACCTGTGTAGAGAGCCGAGGTTCAGACGCCATTACAAGATGGCGCCGGCATCCTGTCTCTATACTGGTAACAGCCTCTGAGAG
>REGO01000196.1:36950-69876 GCA_010120015.1 Rhombomys opimus | reverse complement strand
ATATTAGCAGCTTCCAAAAAATAAAAAAGTGACAGTTTGCTTCCTGAATAGTCACCCATAAGTCTTTATAATGTTGGAGCATCATCTTCAGCCTTCTGGCTCGGAATATTTGGCAGACATGTATGTGAAGCATGAACTATTTAAGACTTGCTTTCCCTTTCTTGGGAGAGTTCAGCAGTTGACTTGTTCTGCATTTAAGTTTGCACATTTTTTTGGCAGAATTTGTCTGTTATGAAGCGAAGGTATTTTCTTTACCCAAGTGGCTTGTTTGCCACATTTGAAGCCATCTCCATATGGAGGTTCTTCAATGCTCATTATCTTCTTTCAGGTAGGCAGGGTGCTGCCAGGAAATGACTTGTCTCATTGTCAAAGGCACTTTTAAATGCCATATTCTGTAGGTCTCTGAAATTTTTGAAGACTACCTATCTTTATGTAATCGATTTATATACAAAATCATATGTAGCTGTTAAACCTACGATGTATACTCCTGTGATAAAGTAGACTAATGACAATGAGTTCAATAACTAGCAATTACCTTAAATACCTAATATCCTAACAAGTTTTTAATAGCAGTTTAAAAGTATTGGAAGTAACTTTGACTTTCTATCAATATACTAAAGCTTATACCAGTGTATCAAAAATACTTATTTTTGCATCAATATGCAAAAATCCTATACCAGAGTTAAAACTAACCTATTTTGAGAATAACAAATAAAACCCTAAATTTAGTAGATTCAATAATCTACCTTTTTTTCTATTCCTATAAGATATCCCTGTATATTTCTTGTTTCACTTTGAATAAGGCCATTAATAATAAACATCTCCCACGGACAATAAAAATTTTGTTGCCATAGCAAACAACCAAAACCATAACCAACTCCCTTGAAAGAAAATTGGATGCTGTTCTCATGAATTTCTTTTAGCTGACATCTTGGACATGTAGGAATCCCGTAGGGGGCCCAAATAAAATTTAGAAAAAAATGGTTAATTAAGCAAGCAATAACATCTGTGGTCCAGTCTTTGAATGTTTAGAAATTTTGGGCTTAATAAAAGTCCTCTTTTGAACAGTCTAAGATGCTGGACCAATTAAGACTAGCAACTTTCTTCAAAGTTCTTTTGGGAGCAGGCTTTGATGAGAAAACAGCAATTGAAGCAGTTGAGCAGGAGCAAGCAGCATGCTGGAACATGCAAGATGCTGGAACAGATGTGTCAATGTCTCAGCATGCTGAAGAATGATTCTGTTAGGTTTGATCCAGCATCTCTGGTGTCAAGTTCTTTTGTTCAGCAAACATATAATTTCTCACAAGCATTATAGAGTTGTAAAATTATAAATGTATGAGATGTGCAGGATGAAACTAAATTCTAAGCCAATTTAATCTATATCAATCAAAAGGTTAGCGTAATACATTTTGAGGCTATTATAGCCAAGGATTTGTTGGCCAAGTATTGTTGAAGTTTTGGCTGGAGACACATTGTTATGTTTCAGTCAGTTTTAGAGTTGTTCCCATGTAAAGGGATTAGCAATATAAGTTACCATTATTATTGAACATACAACCATTATCATCAAAACAAGGTTGGATAGATTAAGATATCTTTTTGGGCTCTTGAGTGCCTGTTGTATTAGGCCAAGCTGCTACCTATTTCCCTAGAGAAGCCTCCCATTAGAGATACAAGCTGGTTGTCTTGAGCAATTGAAAACACATGTTTTTTTTTATCTTCTTTTATTTTATTTTTTATTACATTTTATTAAATCTGTATCCCAGCCGTGCCCCGAACCCTCATTCCCTCCCAGTCCCTCCCTCCCTCCCTCATCACTACTGTGCCCCTTTCCAAGTCCACTGATAGGGGGGGACCTCCCCCCATTCATCTGATCCTGTTTTATCAGGTATCTTCATTGAGTTCCTGTTAGAAATAGTCCTTGTTCCCCTCACTTTGGGAAACCAATTGGTTACTGAGCTACCACAGGCTACTTCTGAGCAGAGGTTCTAGGTTATATCCATACATGGTCCTTGGTTGAATGTCAGTTTCAGAAAAGACCCTGTGCCCAGATATATTTGGTCTTTGTGGAGCTCCTATCCTTTCCCCATCAGACTAACTCCCCTTCTTCCTTATGATTCCCTGTACTCTGCCAAAGGTTTGGTCATGAGTCTTTGCTTTGAAAACACTGCTAGTTAGAGGCTTTCAGATGCGCTCAGTAGACCCCTGTCATGCGTTCAATGCACATCCCATCTGTCTTTCTAAACGAGGATTGATCCTCTTACCCCATGTCTGCTCTCTTGATTATCTTTTTGAGGTGTATAGATTTCATTATGTTTATCCTATCTTATAGGTCTATATAAGTGAGTATATACCGTGTTTGTCTTTCTCCTTCTCGGATATTTCACTCAGAATGATGTTTTCTAAATCCCACCATTTGCCTGCAAATTTCATGATTTCCTCCTTTTTGATTGCTGAGTAGTATTCCATTGTGAGAAATACCATAATTTCTGTACCCATTCTTCCGTTGATGGACATCTGGGTTGTTTCCAGGTTCTGGCTATTACAAATAAAGCTGCTATAAACATGGTTGAACAAGTATCCCTTTTGTGTACTTGAGCAAGCTTTGGGTATATACCTAGCAGTGGTATAGCTGGGTCTTGAGGAAGCACTATTCCTAATTGTCTAAGAAAGCGCCAGTTAGCTTTCCAGAGTGGTTGTACCAGTTTACATTCCCACCAGCAGTGGAGGAGGGTTCCCCTTTCTCCACAACCTCTCCAGCATGTGTTGTCACTTGAGTTTTTCATCTTGGCCATTCTGATGGGTGTAAGGTGGTATCTCAGGGTTGTTTTGATTTGCATTTCCCTGATGGCTAATGAGGATGAGCATTTCTTTAAGTGTTTCTCTGCCATTCGATATTCTTCTGTCGAGAATTCTCTGTTTAGCTCTGTTCCCCATTTTTTAATTGGATTACTTGGTTTGCTGCTTTTCAGCTTCTTTAGTTCTTTGTATATACTGGATATTAGTCCTCTGTCAGATAAAGGGTTAGTGAAGATTCTTTCCCAGTCTGTAGGAATACGTTTTGGAAAACACATGTTTTAAATAAACTTTATATAAACTCCTTTTTAATTTAGAATATAAGCATACCGTAGGTATCTTGTATCTGTTTTGAGGTTTAGCCCTAGATTTTTATATATGTTATAGCTATTTGTCCTATCCTCATGTATATAGAGGATTGGTAGTTATGCCTTTATAGCCAAACTTTATTTAAACTCCCTCTTACCTTTAGCATTTAAGCATACCCTAGGCATCCTGTTCCTGGGTTTTACACTCCCTCTTACATTTAGCATTTAAGCACACCCTAGGCATCTTGTACCTGGATTTTACATTGTTTGTGGCTATTTTTTGGCTTGCCCCTTATTTTATATAGGATGGGCAGTTATGTCTTTATAGCCAAACTTTATTTAAACTCCCTCTTACCTTTAGCATTTATATAAAATCTCTTAGTATTAGCATATAGGCATGCCCTAGGCATCTTGTACCTCGGTTTTTACATTGATAGTGGCTATTCTTTGGCTTGCCCTCTTTTTGATGTGGGATGGATAGCTTTGTTTTTTAAACATATGAATATAATTTTTGAGTTTTCAGGACTAAATTAGGTTGGCATGTACTTTGCCATCTTTAAGCCTCTTCTGTCTTTTTTACACAGGCATGTCCAACATTTTCCCCCGTGGAAATATCTCATGTTTAAAAGGATAAGGCATTTTCCAGAGCAGTGTGAAATTATCTCTCTTTACATAAACCTAAAATATATGTGAATCCAAACTTTAGAGCAGTAAGGACATAACATCTATTATTAAGAAAAAAGAATTTACATGGTAACCTTAAGGACAATTTCATCATTTTGAATCTTAGAGTATCTCTGCAAATGGCTAAACAGCAGGAATTGCCATCCTGGCTTTTATTATGTAAATAAGCTTGATCCAGAACTCAGAGATCTGCCTGTTTCTTTTTACTTTGTGTTGGGAAGAAAGGCATGTGCCTTCATCAACTTGTTCAAATATATATATATATACATATATATATGTAAATTCAAATTAACATCGATGTAACTCTAAGCCTTTAAATGAAAATCAAGCAAAGAGAAAAGAAAATTTTAAGTTTGGGGTCAGTTGTGCCAATTTATGCTGTAACAAACAAAGACCAATTGGTTATTTTTTGTTGATGTTTCAGTGAATTGGTGGACCCTTATCAGAAAGAGCTGACAAGTATCTTGCAGCCAGAGAGCTTTGGATTTTAGCCGTTATTAATCTAATTATTAGGAAGCGTGCCCCTTTTTTATCAGTAACTTAGTGTTCCAATCCTTGGCTTTTTCCCCATTTTCTCCTTGAATTTTCTCTGAGAAGGCATGGAGAAGAACCAACACCATTAAACATATTGCAATCAGATCCATGAATATGACAGCCAAAATGAAGCCAAAGGGATTAGAACACCCTCTGCCATAGCAATTTTTTAATTTTAGATGCAGTTTAGGCCAAACTCTCTCTAGAGGTCTGTCTGCCTCTAGCTTTTTTCTTTCAGGCCATGGCTGTGGAGCTGAGCCAGCCACAGTATAAAGGAGCCGTGCTTGTTTACCCCTCAGTTAAACTGCAGAAGCAGCCAGTTTTGTTATGGAAGTTTCAGGTCTGCCCATAGGAAGCTGTCTTTTGCTCCTGGGCTGGTTTAAGAGTCTCTCTTAAAGAGACAGTAACTGACCTGGAAGTTTTTAAGTTTTTAAGTTTAGCTTTTATAACTGGGAGCTTATTCCTGCCACCAAATTATGTTTAAATATGTGTGGGTTCTTAGATTAGTTGGGCACCATTTGTTGTAAGCAGTTAAAATTTACTAATAATTATCTTTTAGTAATGCTTGCTGTTATGCTTAACAGCTGTATAACCAAATCATCACACAGACACTGGGTTTATTTAGTTAACCTAGAACACAATGCTGGGAAATAGCTACTCCATCCTAAACCTCCAAGCCCTCATAGTTTCCTAACATTTAGATTTCCCACATTATACTTGCTTTTTGTGATATATGAGGTCCAGTCCATCTCTCCATGTCTTTCCAAGATCTATGCTCCAGCTCTCTCTCTAAGCTCTCCTCCCCTTTTTCCTCTCACTCATTTCCTGCCCCCTAGCTCCTCCTCCTCTTTCCTGTCCTCTGGTTCCTCCCATTGCACAACAGTATATCTAGTTGCTTTATTTTGGCCAGTTTACAGAAGAGTTAAGACAGAATGTTTAGAATGAGTATCACAATGCAATCTCTGGATTGAAATCAGAGAGTAGGGGGTAGAAATCAGCATTTGAATGAACAAGGGTCAGGTGTATACATTTTAAAAGAACATTTTACCAACACTGGAGTTAACAGTGTTTGTGATTTTTCCACTGTGTGTGCCTGGAACCAAATTTGGTTCCTCTGTATGAACATGTGGTTATAACCTTTCAGCTATCTCTCTAGACTCCAGCAAATTTATTAATGAGTATAGAAAGAATAAAGAGTGCTTTATTTAGAGTTTCTATTGTTGTGAAGAGATCCTATGACCACGGCAACTCCTATAAAGAAAAAAACTTTTAAAATTTAAATTTATTTGTATTAATTACAGTTTTTTCACTTTGTATCCCAGATGTAGCCCACTCCTCCACACCCTCCCAACCCCACCTTTCCTCTCTCTTCTTCTATGCCTCTCCCCCATTCCAATGATAGGGTGAGGTCCTCCTCCCCTTCCATCTGACCTTAGTCTATCAGGTTTCATCAGGAGTGTCTTCCTTGTCTTTCTCTGTGGCCTGGTAGGGCTGCTCCCCTATCAGGGGAAGGTGATCAAAAAGCCAGCCTCTGAGTACATGTCAGAGACATTCCCTGTTCCCTTTACTAGGGAACCTACTTGGATATTGACCTTCTGTGGGCTACATCTATGCAGGGGTTCTAGGTTATCTCCATGCATGGTCCTTGGTTGAATTATCAGTCTCAGAAGAGATCCCTGTGCCCAGATTTTTTTGGTTCTGTGGTTTTTCTTGTGAAGCTCCTGTCCCCTCCACGTCTTTCTAGCTCTTCTTTCTTTCATAAGATTCCCTGCACTCTGCCCAAAGTTTGGCTATGAGTCTCAGCATCTGCTTTAATACCCTGCTTGGTAGAGTGTTTCAGATGCCGTCAGTGGTAGGCTCCTGTCCTGTTCCCTGTTTTGGCTTACATTCAGAAGTTTAGTTCATTATCATCATGGTGGGAAGCATGATAGCACACAAGCAGAGGTAGCTGAGAATTTTACACCTGAATCTTCAGGCAGTAGGAAAAGGACTATAAGCCATGTGGACCAATTTGAACTTTTGAGATCTCAAAGTCCACCCCATAGTGATACACTTTCTCCAATGAAGCCACACCTATTCCAACAAGGACGTACCTTTGAATACTTCTGCTCTTTAAGGACATATAGGGACCATTTTTATTCAAACCACCACAGAGAAGTTATTCTTTTCTATGCCAATTTTTCATCCTACTCTATTACTGAACTTATGAGTTCTAGTAGATTTGTTTTGATAAAAACTTTAGGATTTTCTATGCATTGAATTGTATCAACACATAGGTGTGGTTGTACTTTTTATTCTTCCCTATTTATAATTTCAAGTCTTTCTCTATCCTGAAAGGATAGTGCTAAAATTTCTAGTACTGCTTTAAATACTTGTGAAAAAAAGATGCACATATTATTCTCACTCTTAGAGAAATGAATCCAGTCATTTGCCATTTGGTATGATGTTGGCCTTTGGGACTAGTGAAATATTCATCTTTTGGAACGAGTCTGAAAGGGTTTTATTTTTTTTTCCTTTCTGTTTTTTTCTCTTCAAGTATTTGAATTGATGTATGCTCACTTCAGATCATGTTGTATGATACAGACAATTTCTTTTAAGTATTTAGGTCATATTATCTCCTCCTTGAACCTTTCAGATATAGTTTTAAGTCTTACTTCTTCCCTGACACTTATGAGAATACAGATAATGATAGACTTCTGGGTCTTTTACTTTCTGTATTAAAATACTCATTTGTGCATTTAAATTTTCTTGATTACCATGAAAATGTGCTCCCTTTGTAAATATTTCATAGTATTTCATTTTCTCAGCGTATCAAAGATTATTCAACTACTGAAACATTTAAGTTAGCATATTTTTCAATGTTTTTTCTTTCAGTAACATTGAAAGTAGATGGATTATAGTAAATATTCATCTGTGTTGTTGCTTCTAATTATTGAAAGTGTGAATGTTATAACCGTTGAGAGGTATAATAAAATCCAGATTTCTGCTTGTACTTTCAACATAGTTTCCTGCCCTCTGCAGCCTGCGGTATTGACCTTTGGCTGCACAGTTATTTTTACTGAACCTTCATTAGAATGCAGCATCTACAAATCTAGAAAAGACATCATTTTTTTTCCAATGAGAAATTTAAAAACCTTTTTTTTCCACTTAAAAAAATTAGCTATTGAATTATATTTGAAGATAAAATTTTGAGAAACATCTAATAATCTTTTATTACTCAATGTACCATATGGTACTAATAGATTCAAATAATGAATGATTTAAAAGCTTTCTAACAAAAAAATTTAAAAATCAAGAAAATGGGAGTCTGGGTGGTCTTAATTTAACTCAATGTCAATAATTAATTTCCAGAGAATTTGTGACAGTGCTTGGGAAATTAAAGAGCCAATTTAGTTCACCTAATATTTTCTGTGTCTTTATGCGACCATAAGTCCTCATTCATATAAAATAAGCAATTGTTTTTTACTAGTTCACCATGCAGCATACCGTTTAAACTGACTCTTCCTACAAGTTGAATGTCAGACAGTTAATAGGAACATCAACTGGCAGTTTTTGGAGTCCTCTCACGTGATAACCTAGAAAGATCAAGCACCCAAGATTCTGGCTAAATGGCAGATGATATCCAGTCTCTCCCCTGCTGAGGAGCTATTTGCTTGGGGAGGGAAAATACACCCTTTTTAATGGATGTGGCCCCCTACTGGTTGATTGTCAGGCTCCAGTGGACGGCCTATATGTACAGCACTATTCGGACTTAGTGGTTTAATATAAGAAAAAAAGACATGAAGTTGGAAGGACACATGTTGAGGAAAATATAAAGAGGGCCTTCAGGGGAAATGTTGGGTAGGTTTGCTTCTATTTCATTGTATGTATATGTATGAAATTCTCAAGAAGAAAGAAATAATCTTTGAATTATTATAGATATATAATTATGTCTGCATTAAAAGAAGGAAGCCTGACTTTAATGTGATGACCTGTGAAAAATCTCTTCTATAATATGGATCGTTTTTAATTTACAAATCAGAATACTGTGTGTACATCTTTGCTGCTAGTATTTAGTTCTTTCATGCAGAGTTAATGATTGTTGTGAAGAGAGTTAATTTTTAAAAATCTTGTCATTAATCTAACTGACTTAGGGTCTAGGAACTTTGAGCTTTCACCATTTCATGTCAGATAAGGACAGGGGCTGCCCCTGACCTGTTTTCATAAATAGTGGATACTTTGATAAATTTGTGGATACTTGTCTTCTATTGCAAGAGTAGAATTTAAGTGCGTCATTGCAAGCTGCAGTGAAAATCTTAGAAAATTATTTTAATAGCTTTTTTTGTAGAAAAAAATTCTGTATGATTTCAAAATTGAATATAGAGCGACATTAATGTGTCCTCTGTGTCTTTACTGGGGAACGTTTATGAAAGAAATCTCTTTCTTTCTTTGCTAGTTTTAAAATTTTTTGATATTATAATATTTATATATATATGTGTGTGTGTGTGTGTGTGTGTGTGTGTGTGTTTCTCTCTTCTTTTTTCTCCTTTTAAATCTTCCTAATGCTGTGGCCCTTTAATGCAGTTTCCCAAGTTTTGGTGACCTCCAAGTGTAAAATTATTTTTGTTGCTACTTAAAAACTGTAATTTTGCTACTGATATAAATCATAATGTAAATATCTGTGTTTTCCCATGGTCTTAAGCAACGCCTGTGAAAGAGTCATTCATGTCATGACCCACAAGTTGAGAACCATTGCTCTAAACCCTAAAACATACCCCTTCAGCTGACCTCTAAATTCATGTTCTTTTTTTTCATTAATTCTTATTGCATGCATATATGTAGTACACATATATTCTTTAACATAAGTCACTTTGTTAATATAAGATTACTTGTATACATGAGTATATATACAAGTGTATATACAAGTTTTCACTTGACAACCTTTTGGGGTGCTTTTTCCTGGAGAAGAACAACTGTCAGTCTTCCATCTTTTCTAAGTTGCTTATACTTCTTTTTGTAGGGTTGAGCTTCTTTCTGTCTAGTTTAGTGTATCTATTGGCATCACCCTTATTCAGCTTTTGTTTATGCAGTTATGTTGGTGAGACTTTATAGGTATATCCTCTGATATTCCTGGGAGACACAATCTCACAGAAAACTTGCTGATCCTTGGCTTTTAAAATTTCTCTGCCTCTTCTTCCATGATGCTTCCTGAGCCTTAGCTGTAGGTGTGATATATATATATATATATATATATATATATATATATATATATATACAGACACACATACACATATCAACTGGTACAGATATCCACAGTTTTTGGAATTGGTTGTAGTTTTCTTTAGTGGTCTCTGTCTATTGTAAAAAGAATTTTATTTGAAGAGGGGAACAAAGACAGACACATAAAGATAACAAAAATTTCTATTGAGAGAACATCCGTACTGCTGAAGATATAAGGTATTCATGTCATCAAGTATGAACAAATAAGCCGGTGCTCAGCTAAGAACTTTACCTCTACTGACTATCATTCAGGGTACTGGAAAGTAGTTTGGATCCTACTAAAGATGAAAATAAATATCAGTATCACCTAGATACAAACCAGTTACCTACAAACAGTGACCAATTACTTTTTAATATTGGATTTAAGACCCACTCTATGAGATGGAACCCACACTTAGCTTTGCAAAAATGGAAACGAACCTGTGACTAGATAGGTGAAAGTCCCTAGGGGAAAGTCTACTATTATTGCTAAAGGACATAGCAATAAAATGATTCCTAATGACAGATTTTTATACTAATAGGTCAGTGCACCAACGAGCCTTCATCAGAGAATCTTTTTCTTTTAGCAGATCGAAATTAACAAAGACCCGTAATTGGACAATGTGCAGAGAGTAGAAGACAATGGATGCACTCAGCCTTAAATGGGATGTCTTCATCAAGCCCCCTCCCAGCAAGGCTTAGTGATATGTAGAAATGAGGAGGCAGAATGATTATAATATCTACTGGTGGTAAGTGACTCTAAGGAAACTGTTTTTCTAATACAACAGAGATGATACACAGAAAAACTCACAGAAACCATGACAACATGCACAGAAAGAACCTAGGCAGGTTTTAGTCAGCCAAACTCCCAGCACTGAAATCGGGAAGTGGAAAAAGTTCCAGCCCTAACCAAGAAGCCATTTAAAGTTTTTATCTGTTGGGAAAGGGAAAGTCAGTTGTTTTCTGGTGGAGTTGTCACTGATATATCAACCAAACTCCAGGGCTGCAGACCTCATATCCAGGTATAGTTTGCCAACCCAAAATAGATTCCCTGTTCTTGTGTGTGTGTTCTTTTGTATTAATTTAGCATTGTTTGCTTGTTTTGATTTTTTCCCTTTTTTTCTGTAAGAAGATTACTGATTTTTGAATGTTACTTATATCCTATTACTTTGCTAAAAGCAGTTATAGATTCTAAGGGTTTTTCTGTATAGTGTAATGAAATCATAAAATATTCAGATAAATAACTAGAACTGGAGAAAATTATACTAAATGAGGTCACCCAGGCCACAAAAATGCTGCCTGCTCTCTCTCATAGATGGTACCCCATCCAAATCATTTGTGTGTTTAACTTAGAGTCCACATGGAAGCAAAAACAATAACAAAACAAAACAAACAAACAAAAAAGCCAAACTAACCAGAAATGTCATTGACAGCAATGTGTATGTATTTAAGGAAGAAGAATGGTAGAATATAGGTAAAATTAAAGAGGGAAAATACTGCTGACAGAAAAGTAGAAGCATGTAGTAAAGTAATGGGGAAGGGGAAATGAGAGGCCAGAGAAAAGGGTAGCCAAAATAAAATATGCATAAAGAAGCTACATGGGACTTAAAACTCCACAAGACAAATAAAAATGTAGTAACAGTGTAGTGGAACAAATGCTATGAAAACAATGGGAGGGAGATACTGGAAGCTGAAGGTCTATTTGGGAAAGAAGGGAGGCAGCTGAGAAAAGGCAAGGTAGGAGGTATGGGGGTACATTAACAAACGTCCAGGGTGTAGTAAAAAGCCTTATGAAAGCCCCACCCCTTTGTAAGATAATGAAAGGAATAATTAAAAAGTAAACACTAGTTTAAACAGAGATAACCCATGTAGTAAGCTATAATGCTTGGTTCAGATGGAAGTGGAGGAGGACTTCACCTATCAGTGGACTTAGAGAGGGCCAGGGAGGAGATGAGGAATGGAGGGAGAGATTGGGAGGGAATGAGGGAGGAGCTACAGCTGGGAAACAAAGTAAATAAATTGTAATTAATATAAAAAATAAAATAATTTGTCACAAAAAATAAAAAAATGCTGTAGTAATAAAAAAACCATATTTTCGTCATGAAGTGAAAATCGCAGCGCTTAGCACGGTTTACCTCCATATGAGTTATTGTTCTGGAAGTTCCCAGAAATGCCCTAAGACAGTGCAGGCTGTTGCCCATTCTTCTTTGTTGTCCAGTGTAACCAGATGGTATGGTGTGTTACTGAGTACACCATACAATTTGATTGTAGGACATAGAATTTGAACTGTTGAGGAAACTGTTTACCCACTAGCTAGCTTTAGTTTAGGTGTCTGGGGAAAAATCAATGGTGTTATGAAGTACTGGATGCTGATTATTACAATACTGACCAGCCAGGGAACAGGAATGGTGTGACAGTGGTAAGACTGTTTATAGGATAACCAGCCTCTTTCTTGATTGTCTTTGAAGCTTCCCATATTAGTGAATTCATACCTGGTACTATAAACATAATCAAAACCCATAGTTAAGAAAGTCATAGGTTCTAGAGTACCATCTACAGGTTATATTTGTCAAGTGTTGTGTTGTGACGTTACCTTCTGAATATTTATGCTTATATCTATAAATTTGTGCCATGTCCAGCCTTGGTCAGAAAAGCTTCTCATTGTAGTGAGTAGTGGTTTAATACAGAAATTCATCACTAGTCAAATAAGTACCTCTCCTTTCCTAAGCCTTAGGAAACACCATCAGAGAGGGATTAAAATGAAATTAAGAGCTGGAGGATGAGAAGTTCTATGAAATGTTGTCCTCTGTATATAACATGATTGTTGCATATATAAACCAGGAGTAGATAGGATCAAGATATATATATATATATGTGTGTGTGTGTGCATGACAATTTCAAATAATATATTATTTTTAAAGTAAACATGTACAATATTATTCTTTAGTAGATAGTATTACTATTCTTTAGTAGATAGAAAAAATGGAAATATCCAAAATGTTCATTGTCAGACTTTATGGTGGTGCTATAATGCATTAGTGTACTTAAAAAGAAATAATTATTGATGAGTATGACTTAAAGTATCAGTGAAGGTAAATATTTTAAAGTCACTAAATGTGAATAAAAAATAAATTGGAGAAGAAAGAATTCGGAGACAATCAAATACTTGCCACTAGTATACATGTCCAGCAGAATACGTTGCTGAAATTATGAGTAAGAAAAATAACAATCTAGATCAGATGGTCCAGTTTACGTAAATACAGGAAGAGTATCACAAAAGAAAGAAATAAAGACAAAATAATCTTTCTTTATTAATTTTTCTAAAAAATATTTATTTAAAGGTAATACTATCAAAATAATATCCTTATTATGAAATGGATGTAAATAAAATAAATTAGTCTTACAAGGGGCAGAGGAAAGAACTGGGAATGCTCTTTTATGAGGTACAGACACAATGTGTAAGGTATAAAGTTATTTGATTGAAGTTCTCAATTAGTTGTAAATGAATATTGCAATCTGCAGTAAATTTAATTATAGAAGTAACAAAGAAATGTAAGATAAAACAAAATCCATCACATTGAGGTTGGATAGACAAACCAACAGAAGAAAAAGAGCCCAAGAGGAGTCACAATAACCAGAGACCTACCTTTTAAACACTCAGGAGTCTCATAAAAAATGCTAAAATTAAAGTTATACCATATGCAGAGGACCTGCTCATGAAGGCTATGTGCTTGCTGCTGTGAGTTCATATGCGCTCTGTTCAGTAGATTTAGGGGTCCTTGTTCTGGCAGTGTCCTCCATGAGTCCCTCCTAGACATCTCTTTTTATCAAACTTCTCATGGGTTCGTGGATTGTAGTGTGATTTTTTCCTTTATTTATTTAAGTTTTTTGAGGCAGTTCTAAAACTTTATTTGACATTCAGTAGGTTAGTTTTTATCCACTTTGTCTGTCTGTTGATTTTTGAGTGTGGTAACAGGCATGTTAGTTGTCAATATATAGAGCTTGTTTGGTAAATCCTCATCTTTTTTATGTTTTCTGGACAAATGTACTCAGATGTGATATGGAACATTCCTTGCTCCTTTAGCCCAGACATGTTTATTTAGCCTGGTATCTATGGGCACATCTGGAGTCCTCATCTCCTTCATGGCAAAATTCTGAATTTCTTTGTGTGCCCCAGGAACACACTTCTTGAAGCTCACTCCTTGGATATGCTTCTGAATGTTGGTGGTGTATTCTCAGGTCACCATGTCGTTGAAGGCAGAATGGTCCTTCCTTTTTAAAATTTTTATTATTAGTTACATTTTATTAACTCTGTATCCCAGCTGTATCCTGCTCCCTCATTCCCTCCCAATCCCATCCTCCCTCTCTCATCCCCTCCCTGCCCCTTTCCAAGTCCACTGATTGGGAAGGACCTCCTCCCCTTTGATCTGACCCTGGTTTATCAGGTATCTTCAAGACTTACTGCAAAGTCCTCCTCTGCGACCTATAAGGACTGCTCCTCCTTTAGGGGATGGGCAGGGTCAAAGAATCTGCCATTGAGTTCCTGTCAGAAATAGTCCCTGTTCCCCTTACTAGGGAAAAAACCAGTTGGTAACTTAGCTACAATGGGCTACATCTGAGCAGAGGTTCTAGGTTATATCCATACATAGACCTTGGTGGAGTGTCAGTCTCAGAAAAGACCCCTGTGCCCAGATATATTTGGTACTTGTGGAGCTCCTATCCTTTCCATGTCATACTAACCCCCCCTTCTTTCACATGATTCCCTGCACTCTGCCAAAGGTTTGGTATGAGTCTTAGTATCTGCTTTGATACACTGCTAGGTAGAGTTTTTCAGAGGCCCTCTGTGGTAGGCTCCTGTCCTGTTACTCATTTTCTCCTACATCCAATGCACATTCCATTTGTCTTTCTAAGTGAGTATTGATCATCTTTCCCTGGGTCTTCTTTCTTGTTTATCTTCTTTAGGTGTACAGATTTCATTATGTTTATCATGTCTTATAGGTTTATATAAGTGAGAATATACCAGGTGTGTTGGTACAATGTTCTTAAAATGTATACACCTTACCCTTGTTCATTCAAATGCTGATTCCTTCCCCCTACTCTCTGGTTTCAATCCAGATATTGCAATGTGATACTCATTCTAAGCATCCTGTCTCAACGCTTGTGTAAACAGGCCAAAATAAAGCAACTAGATACAATGTTGAGCTGGGAGGAACCAAAAGACAGGAAAGAGGGGAGGAGCTAGAGGGCAGGAAATGAGTGGGAGGAGAAGGGGTGAGAGGAGAGCTAGAAGAACAGAGCTGGAGGAGAGATCTTGGAGGATGTGGAGCATAAAGCAGACCTAAGATTTCACAAAAAGCAAGTACAATGTGGGAAATCAAAATGTTAGGAAACTATGATGGTTTGGATGTTTAGGATGGAGTAACTATTACCAGCATTGTGTTCTAGATTAACTAAATAAGCCCAGTCTCTTTGTGGCAATTTGGATATACAGCTGTTTAGGATTAACAGCAGCATTACCAAAAGATAATTATTAATAATATTAATTGTCACTTACAACACATGTGTGTCTTTCTCCTTCTGGGATACCTCACTCAGAATGATCTCTAGATCCCACCATTTGCCTGCAAATTTCCCGATTTCCTCGTTTTGGATTGCTGAGTAGTATTCCATTGTGTAAAAATACCACAATTTCTGTATCCATTCCTCCGTTGATGGACATCTGGGTTGTTTACAGGTTCTGGCTATTACAAATAAAGCTGCTACAAACATGGTTGAGCAAATGTCCTTGTTGTGTACTTGAGCAAATTTTGGGTATATACTTAGGAGTTGTATAGCTGGATCTTGAGGAAGCACTATTTGTAATTGTCTGAGAAAGTGCCAGATTGATTTCCAACGTAGTTGTATACATTTGCTTTCCCACCAGCAATGGAGGAGGGTTCCCCTTTCTCCACAACCTCTCCAGCATGTGTTGTCACTTGAGTTTTTGATCTTAGCCATTCTGATGGGTGTAAGGTGAAATCTCAGGTTCATTTTGATTTGCATCTCTCTGACGGCTAAGGATGTTGAGCATCTCTCTAAGTGTTTCTCTGCCATTTAATATTACTCTACAGAGAACTCTCTGTTTAGCTCCATACCCCATTTGTTAATTGGATTGCTTGATTTATTGCTTTTTAACTTCTTTCGTTCTTTATATATTCTGGATATCAAGCCTCTGTCAGATATAGGGTTGGTGAAGATCCTTTCCCAGTCTGTAGGCTGTCATGTTGATCTGACTACAGTGTTTTTTTGCTGTATGGAAGCTTTTCAGTTTCATGAGGTCCCATTTATTGATTGTTGCTCTTAGAGCCTGTGCTGTTGGTGTTCTGTTCAGGAAGTTGTCTCCTGTTCCAGTGAGTTCTAGGCCTTCCCACTTTTTCTTCTAACCGATTTAGAGTATCTGGTTTTATGTTGAGGTCTTTGATCCACTGGGACTTTAGTTTTGTGCAGGGTGATAAATATGGATTTATTTTCATTTTTCTGCATGTAGACAACTAGTTGGACCAGTACCATTTGTTTAAGATGATGTCTTTTGTCCATTGAATGGTTTTGGCTTCTTTGTCAAAAATCATGTACTCATAGGTGTGTGGGTTTATTTCTGGGTCTTCTATTCGATTCCATTGATCCTTCTTTCTGTTTCTATCCCAATACCAGGCAGTTTTTATTATTATTGTTCTATAGTAAAGCTTGAGATAGGGAATGGAGATACCTCCAGATGATCTGTTGTTGTACAGTATCGTTTTGGAGATTATGGGTTTTTTGTTTCTCCATATGAAGCTGAGAATCTTTCTTTCAGGTCTCTAAAATATTGAGTTGGTATTTTGATGGGAATTGTGTTGAATCTATAGATTTTTTTTGGCCAGATGGCCATTTTCTCAATGTTAATCCTACCAATCCATGAGCACAGGAGATCTTTACATCTTCTGATATCTGCTTCAATTTCTTTCTTCGGAGAGTTAAAGTTTTTTTCAAAGAGGTCTTTCACCTGCTTGGTTAGAGCCACACCAAGGTACTTTATGTTATTAGTGGCTATTGTGAAGGGTGTTGTTTCCCTGATTTCTTTCTTGGCCCTTTTGTCTTTGGTATACAGGAGGGCTTCTGATTTTTTTGAGTGTTCTGTAGGCCTCTTGTATATTTATGGACATCTCTTTCTTTAAGTTGAGAAATGTTCTTCTATGATTATCTTGAAAACGTTTTCTGGACCTTGTAGCCTGGAGTCTTCTTTTTCATCGATTCCTATTATTCTTAGATTTCATCTTTTCATGGCATCCTTGATTTCTTGGATATTTTGTGTTTGGGACTTTCTGGTTTTACTTTTTGTTTGAGAAAAGTATTAATTTCTGCGAGTGTATCTTCAGCACCAGAGATTCTCTCTTCCATTTCTTGTATTCTCTTGGTGATGCTTCCTTTGTGGTTCTTGATCTTTTCTCCAAGTTCTCCAGCTCCAGGGTTTTCTCAGTTTGTGTTTTGTTTATTGATTCTAATTCTGTTTTCATGCCTTGCACCTTTTCCTTCATCTATTTATGGATTCCTGTTTCTCTATGATGGTCTCTATTTTTTTTCTATTTTTTTGTCCATTTTCTCTCTATATGCCACTAATTGTATCTCTATTTGTGCCTCTATTTTTTTTTTGGCTATATTTGCCTGTGTTTCTTTGAGAATTTTGTTCATTTCACCTTTCTTTGCCTCCAATTACTGGCCAAACCTTTGATAGATATTTTTATTTTCTCTTTAACTGTCTGAATTTGCATGGCTATTGCTTTGAGAGAATTGTTTGTTTTCTCTTTATGAACCTCAGATAACTGGGTAAGCATAGCTTTAAAGTAAGTTTCCTGTGCTTCTAATGATTTGGAGTATCCATCAATTTCAGGGGTTGCTGGTGAAGCCATGATGTCCTCATTTATGTTGGATGTGTTCTTTCACTTACCCCTGGCCAGTGGCTTATCTGAAACCTTCCCTTTTTGTTTCTGGATTCTGCAGTTCAGACTGGTACTGTCTCTTTCCTGAGTCCGGAGAGTTCTTCAGGAAGCTGAGAGAGGTCCCGTGGTCTCAGCATGTGTGTTGGTGCACTAACTGTACCTGTGGGAGGAAAGCGCCCGGTGCAAAAGGGCAAATGCAGGTGTGTGTGTGTGTGTGTGTATGTGTGTGTATGTGTGTATATGTGGAAGCGCACCTTGAGGAACAGAGTGATAGAGAATGTTGAACCCTTGAGTGTATGGGAGGGGCTCTGCCTTGCAGGCTTCTAGGGGTTTACTCCTGCATGCACTGTATATGTAGCAGGTGCTGGTGATGGTCGTGGTGGAGTTTCCAGTGTTATCCCCCTTAACTCCTCAGTTGGATCTGCAGAGCAGGGGTTTCAATTTCCCAAGTGACCCTCTGTTTCCCACAGCTCAGAAACTGTGCATGCTAGCCACCGTCTTTGAGTGTGGTTCAGAATGGCCCTTCTTTTCCACCTTTTTTTTGAGGGAACCATTCTGCCTGGCTGATGCTGGAAAGGATGGGTGTGTGATTGTGGGAAGCTATTTTTCCTTTACTTAATAGCTAAGATGCACTTATAAGTGAATGCATATCATGTTTGTCCATGTTTTTGAGTTGAATCACTCTGGATGATTTTATTCTAGTTCCATCTTTTGCCTGTAAAATTCATGATGTTGTTTTTTCTTAACAGCTGAGCAATACTTCATTTTGTAAATGTACTACATTTTCTTTATTCACTCTTCAGTTGAGTGACACCTAGATTGTTTCCTATTTCAGACTCTTATGAAGAAAGCTACAATGAACATAGTTGAGCAAGTGTCCTTGTGGTAGGATGGTGTGTCCTTTAGGTATATGCCCAAGGGTGGTATTGCTGGAGGTAGATTGATTGCTAATTTTCTGAAGAACTAGATATTGATTTTCGTAATAGGTGTATGAGTTTGCATTCCTACCAGCAATGGAGCAATGTTCCCCTTGTTCCTTATCCTTTTGAATATAAGCTGTCATTTGTGTTTTTGACCTCACCCATTCTGAGAGGTGTGAGAAAAAAATCTCAGGATTATTTTGATTTGCATTTCCCTGATAGCTAAGGATGTTGAACATTTAAGTGTTTTTCAGTCACCCGAGATTCTTTAGTGAGAACTTTTGGGTTAGAGTTGCACCCTATTCTTTAAGTTAGAGCATTTGGTTTGTTGATGTCAATTTTCTTGAGTTCTTTATGCACTTTGGATATTAGCCCTGTATCAGATGTAAATTTCATAAAACTCTTCCTATTTGTAGGCTGCTGTTTTCTCCTGTTGACACTCTCCTTTGCCTTACAGAAGCTTTTCGGTTCATGAGGTCCCGTTTATTGTCGACCTTAGTGCCTGCACTCTTGTGTTCTATTTAACAAATTGTCTTCTGTGCTGAAGCATTCAAGGTTGTTCCCCACTTTCTCTTATATCAGGTTAATTGTGTTGTTGTATGTTGAGGTATTTGATCCATTTGGACTTAATTTTTGTACAAGGTGTTAGGTATGAATCTATTTGCATTCTTCTACATTATGACATCCAGCTTGACCAACACCATTTGTTGAAGATGCTTTCTTTTTCCATTGTGTATTTCTAACTATTTTTTAAATATAAAAAATCAGATGTCCATAGGTGTGGATTTATATTTGTCTTTAATTGAATTCCATTGATCATCATGTCTGTTATTATACCAATACCAAGATGTTTTTATTACTATAGCTCTGTAGTACAGCTTGAAATCAGGAAAGTTAATACTGTCAGAAGTTTTTAATTGTTTGTTAATGCTTTAGCTATCATGCTTTTCTTTTTTTGTTTTCTCATAGGAAATTGAATATTATTGTTTTCAAAGTCTGTAAAGAATTGTGTTGGAATGTTTAATGGGATATTGCACTGAATTTGTAGATTGCTTTTAGAATGGGCATTTTTACTGTGTTAATTTTTTAATTTTAATTTTTATATTTATTACAATTTATTCATTTTGTATCCCAGTTGTAGCCCCTCTCTCATCCCTTGCAATTCTGCCCTCCCTCCCTCTTCTCCTCCCATGCTCAACCTTTTTTTTTTACCAGTCCATGAATATTGTAGATCATTCCATTTTCTAATATCTTTTTCAATTTCTTTAAAGACTTGAAGTTTTTATCATAAAAGTCTTTCATTTTCATAGTTAGGGTGACTCCAAGGTATTACATATTTAATGGCCTTTGCAAGAGCTGAATTTAAAACAGGAGAATCATCATGAATTGGAGGCTAGTTTTGGTTACATAGTGGACCCTTGGCCCCATAATATTAAAAAAAAATCACCAAGGAATCAATCTGGCGAACGGATTTCTGTTCTTTAAATTTTATACACAGAGAAGTTTTTAGTTATGTGCCTTGCAAGGCAAGGCTGCCCACTCTTTGCATATCTCTTCAACATAGTACTTGACATCATAGCTAGAGCAATAAGACAACTAAAGAAAATCAAGGGGATACAAATCAGAAAGGAAGAGATCAAAGTTCGCTATTTGCAGATGATTCGACAGTATACATGAGCGTCCCCAAAAATTCAACCAGAGAACTCCTACATCTGATAAACACCTTCAGCAAAATAGCTGGATACAAAATTAACTAAAAAAAAAAAGTCCTCCTGTATCCCAAAGATAAAAGGGCCGAGAAAGAAATCAGTGAAACAACACCCTTCACAATAGCCACTAATAACATAAAGTACCTTGGTGTGACTCTAACCAACCAAGTGAAAGACCTGTTTGAAAAAACTTCAAGTCTCTGAAGAAACTGAAGAAGATATCAGAAGATAGAAAGATCTCCCATGCTCATGGATAGGTAGGATTAACACAGTGAAAATGGCCCCCTGTCAAAAGCAGTCTACACATTCAATGCAAATCCCATAAAAATACCAACACAATTCTTTACAGACCTTGAAAGAAAAGTTCTCAACTTCATATGGAAAAACAAAAAACCTTGAATTTCCAAAACGATCCTGTACAACAACAGATTGTCTGGAGGTATCTCCATCCCTTATCTCAAGCTGTACTACAGAGCAATAGTAATAAAAACTGTATGGTACTGGCATAGAAACAGAATGGTGGATCAATGGAATTGAAAAGAAAGTCCAGAAATAAACCCACACACCTACGTATACTTGATTTTTGACAAAAAGCCAAAACCATACAAAGGAAAAAAAGACAGTATCTTTAAGAAATGGTGCAGGTCTGTCTGACTGGATGTCTACATGTAGAAAAATGCAAATAGATCAATATTTATCACCCTGCAAAAAACTAACGTCCAAGTGGATCAATATCCTCAACATAAAACCAGACACACTAAATCTGTTAGAAGAAAAAGTGGGGAAGAGCATAAGAACTCATTGGAACAGAAGGCATTTTCCTGAACAGAACACCAACAGCACAGGCTCTAAGATTAACAATCAGAAATGGACCTCATGAAACGGAAAAGCTTCTTGTTATGGTTGTATCCAGATTTTTAGGACCAACTTCAAAGGCCTGTGATCAAACAGGTAAGATCAATAACACTGAAACTTTGGTACAGTTGAGCAATATTTCTTAACAGTTTTGTTTTAGCAATTATGATACTCTATGCTTATGTTAAAAAAGAAATTTTCAGGATACTGTTTTAGAGGGGGAAAGTTTTCCACTCTTGAGACTCTTTAGGAAGCATTTTCCTCTGCAGATACAGTGAATCCTCATTTATTCTTCATGTCTCAGTCAACTATAGGCAAGCCTTCTCATGTTTCTTTTTATTTTACATTCCTATTTTGATGTTAAGATCTCCAGGGAGTGTCCATGTCTTTGTCCATAGGGCAATAACCTGAAGAGCAGGACTGGCAGCCATAGGTTTGTATGTAGACCAGATAAATCTGCATGGACTAAGCAGGTTGGGGCAATGGATATAAAATAGAAATGGATTGACAACTAATAGATTTAGGCCCAATCTGTGAGATAGCAGATTCCTTTCCTAATGTTTTTCAGAAATATTTCCAGAAATTAACTGGAAGTCACAGCAATATTAGTCATTATGAAGCCATACTCAGGTGTATTACTGAACTTCATGAATATCATTACTAGCTTCATATTCTTTCATGGATGTTGTAAATTGTTCTTGGTAGAAAAGTGCTTTGGACCCAGACTTCAGCTCCTGGTGGAGATTTGCACTGTGTATTTGTAAGAATTGCACCTGTGTCTCTGAGTATTGTAATGAGTTGTGCAGAAAGAAGATATACGATGACCTTTACAAATGGGCTAGTTCAGTTGTCTATATTTCTTAAGTTCTAACTTTTGAAGATAATTTATTTTAATATTTAGTAGTATATATTTATATATATATATGTAGTATAGTGTATATAATACTATATATATACACATGTATATGTACAGAGACTAAATATATTAAATGTATATACACATGAACAAGCTTGTTGTATAACATAGATCATTGTTTTAACTATCAAACTTTATAACATCTACCACCACCACAAAACCAACAAGCAAACAGGCATGTGGCATTTCATAGTCTAAGATCTTATTAGTAATAGTTCATCTATTTGAAATAATTTTAAAGAATGCATGGAAGAGTCTAATAAGGATGTATTTTAAAAAGATTAGTCCTTTCTGAATCATCATGTAGCCTGCTTCCTTCCATTCCCTTTCTCCCCTCACCACTTCTTCCTTCCCTTTTCTCTCTGTCTTTGTTTTTTCCTCTGTGGTGCTTGGAATGAACCCAACATCATACACATGATAAACAAGGTTTTTGCCACTGAGCTGCATTCCCAGCTTTTAGTTATCTTAAGACTTTCTCATTCATGAAAAGTTGTAGTTGGAGAGATGGATCAGAGATTGAGAGCAGACACCAACTGTTTTTTGTTTTTGTTTTTGTTTTTGTTTTTCTTTTCAAGAGGACCTGGGTTTGATCACCAACACCCACATGGCAGCTAACAACTACATGTAACTCCATTTCCAGGGACTTGTATCCACTCCGCTGATCTTCATGAGCACCAGACACACATGTGGTGCACACACATATCATATATGCATATGTGTGTAAGTATGCGTATATGTATAGATACAGGCAAAATACCCATAAACATAAAATAAGAATAAATAAATCACAACAATTTAAAGTAAATGAACTTGTTCCATTTTCCTCTTTAGTTTGCAGAGCTGATTTCATTTATTTTCTCAGTTTGCATTGGTTATTCATTACAAGAAAATCTGGGGCTAGGCCAAGAATTTATTTGCTGTCCTGTATGGGAAGAAGAAATGGTAACATCTTAGTTGGAGGACCGAGAAGCCATGAATTCTAAGCAGCAGACAGTGAGACTAAGTGATGGCCACTTCATCCCTATTCTGGGCTTTGGTACCTATGCACCTCAAGAGATAATGGTCAAGAGATAATGGTAGACGCTGGGCTGGAGGGTTCAAACACAAAGAGAGCTTGGATAGGTGGGTCTGACATGGTGTGTGCAGTCATTGGGTTTTAAGTGAAACTGTGGGTCTAACCTGTTCTTCTGTTTTACTGTACTTGGCAGACGGTACTCAGCATGGGGGGGCTGATCCAAAAGCTTGCCCCCAGATTATTGTGGGCACTAGTTCTTTTTTCTTCCATTCATCTCTATTCCAATTAGGCAGAAAGACTAAAACCAAGCTAGCAAGAGCACTGCTTGATGAACACTGATACTGAGGATGTTTTTAAAAAGTGCTTGTCAGTCACTTGCAATTCTTCTGTTGAGATGTGTGTTTGTATATTTACTCATTTTAAAACTGCACTGTTCTTGTTCATGTGTTGGTTACTTTTATGTCAACTTGACACAAGCTAAAATCCTCTCATAGGAGGAAACATCAATTAAGAAAATGCCTCCATAAGACCTAGTTGTAGGGAATTTTCTAAATTAGTGACTGAGTGGAAGCATCCAGTCCGCTGTGAATGATATCATCACTGAGTTGGTAGTCCTTGGTTCCATCAGAAAGCAAGAAGAGCAAGCCAGTAAGCAGCACTCCTCCATGACCTTTGCATCACCTCCTCCCTGCAGAAGGAGTTTCTTGAGTTTCTGCCTTGACTTTCCTGAAAGATGGAGTGTGACCTGAGAGTTATAAGATTAAATAAACCATTTACTCTACAAATTACATTTGGTCATGTTGTTTTATCATAGGAATAGATACTCTAAGTCAATGAACATTGGAGAAAAGTATTCTACTTTTTCCTGAATTCCTCAATTTTATGTCACAATATAAACGTCCTGGTATGTTTACTAAATTTCCATTTCATTTTCATTCTTTAACTAAGGATGTTCTATATCTTTAATTCAAATTTATTCAACAATACAAAAACCACGTAATTTCTACTTCAGTCACAATTCCCACAAAAATAAGAAATTGTAGCTTAGAGGAGGGCATGCTCCTGAATTTTTTTCAGTACAACATGCTGAGTAATATGTTGTGCTCCAACGTTATGCTGGCTATGAAGTCACTAGGCAATGGGAGTAATTCAGCTCAATAATAGTCTCATAGCCCGCCACTGTATTTGTGATTCATTGCTACCCAAACTTTGTTATGTAGCACATGATCATGTGTTCTATTGCTGTGTTTTGGGGTTTCTTTCCTAATCAGTTTCTTATGAAAAACAAACTGCACATGTTCTTCATTTTTTTTGTTTTTTTTTTTCCAAATTTTAAAAAATTCTTTAGTAGTTATACTTTATTCACTTTGTATCCTCCCTATGGTTCTCCCTCTCCTCCCATCCCATTCCCTACATTTTAAAGCCTCACATCTATAAATAAAGTAGATATTCAATTTTTTGTTGTTACTGGAGGACATGATTTCAATGTGAGAGGTCAGAGCATGTCAATATGTTGATTTTTAATATTCTTACTTATTTAAAATCCTTGGAGTGACACTGTTCTTTATGCCCCTTTACTAAAAGGAAATTGGAATATAGAAAATGGAAATAGCTACATCTTAGTCTTATCCTACAATAATATTTCACATTCTTCCTAAATGCAAGCTCTGACTAGCAAAATTGCCTAACTCAATTTATAGCTTGTACTTTCTTCTCCCATGTATGAATCAAAAATTATTTATTTATTGTAAGTGTATTAGTTTCTTGACTACATAGATGTATGTGTACCATGAGTAAGTCTGGTATCAGGAGGGAACGTCAGCTCCTCTATAACTAGAGTTAAAGAAGATTGTGAGTTATGATGTGTGGGTATTGGGAGGCCAAATATGGGTTATATACAAGAGGAGCAAGTACTCTCTGGCTAACACATCTCTAACTCTCCATGGGTTATTTTAAGTTTGCACACTTTGATTCAGCTTCTCTTTATATAGACATAGCTGCATTGTTTCCTGTTCCTGTGAAGGTTAGTGAAGCTTGAAAGTACACATGGCAATCAATCATTGCTATGTTAGCCATTTTACTAAAAAGACTCATGACTTAAAGTTAACACCAACTAAGAATTCAGAGTCAGAAAATGTAGGCCACCCAATTTTGCTGCTGGCAATACACTTTGTTATACTAGAAAGAGTTCAAATGGCCATTTAGACCCAGAGGAGCACAAAGCATTATATTGTAAAGAACAATTCCTTCATTGCTGCTGTTTTTTAATAAAGTGGCTGTTCCCATAGTGCTCTTGGAAACCCTGGGACATCCCCAAGATACTCAGACAGGGGTAGTGAGATTATTTACATTGTAAACAGTAGTTAAGGGTGAGGTAAGAGTTCCTACATATACATTAACCAAACACAACGCATCATAATAAATTATATGTATGAACAGTAATAGTATATTAGACTCTTAAAGTCTTTTATACATTATTAAATATAATGTTGATCGTAAACTATTATTACTTGATGGAAGTTTTGAGACTTGAGTAGTTTTCTAGATTAACTCACAATAAATAAATATCTAAGAGAGTTAATGGCTTGATTAGACAGAAAAAATTCAAAAGGAAAATGTTTTTTTTTCTTTCTCCCACGATTTGCAATGTCACACCATTCTCTGTGTTAGGTAAAGTAATACTGAGCAAACTCTTGAAATTTGATGTCAGCTCCATTTTTCACCTGTCATAGCTTTGGGTTACTTTTCATTGTCCAGAACTGGTGCAACTTTGCTTGGAATGGTCACTGAAGAAACTCCAGTTGGATTATGTGGACCTGTACCTCATACATTTTCCAACGTCTCTGAAGGTATGTGGTTTGGATCACCAAAACAAAAATCACCTCTAATGTTAGCATTTAATTTTTGAAAATACTTCAAATATTTTACACAGCGAGTTGATAGCATTATATAAATGAAAATTCTAAGTCATGAACAGTGTGGTACTTTAAATAGTCTTAAAAAGTGCCTCTGTCTTTCAATTCCTGACCTATGTATTACTATAAATTTTCTTATTTTTTATTATTTAATTAAATCACTTTACAGCCTGATAGCAGCCTCCCCTTTCCTCTCCTCCCTTCTCACCCTCATACTCCTTTCCCTTATTCCTCCTCCCCTTCTCCTCAGAGAAGGAGAGGCTCCTCATAGGTAACAATCCACACTGGCATATCAAGTCACAGCAGGACTAAGGGTATCCTCTCCCACTGAGGCCAGACAAGGCATTCCAGCTAGGGGAAAGGGATCCAAAGGCAGGCAACAGAGTCATAGAGAGTCTCACTCTAAATGTTAGGGGACTCACATGATGACCAACCTGCACATCTGCTAAATAGATAGAGGGACTAGGGTTAGAGGTTCAGTCTCTGTGAAGCCCCATTAGGCCAGGTTAGTTTACTCTGCAGATCTTCTTGTGATGTCCTTGATCCCTGTGACTCTTCAGTCCTTCCTCCCACTCTTCTGAGCTTGACCCATTGTTTGTCTGTGGGTCTCTGCTCCTGTTTCTTTTCTTTCTTTCTTTCTTTTTTTTGTTGCTAGATGAAGCCTCTCAGTAGACAGTTATGCTAGGCTCTTGTCTGCAAACATATCAAAGTATTATTAATAGTGTCAGAGGTTGGCTCTGTCCCATACGGTGAGTTTCAATTTGGGCCTGTCATTGGTTGGCCTTTCCCTCAATCTCTGCTCCCTCTTTATCACCACAATTCTTGTAGGCAGGACCAATATTTGGTTGTAAATTTTATGGATGGGTTGATATCTTCCTCTTTTTACTGGAAGTCTAACCTGGCTATAGGTGGTGGCAACTTCAGGCTCTTTATCTCCCATTGCTAGGAGTCTCAGCTAGTGTCACTCCCATAGACTCCCTGGAGGCTACCCCATCTTGCTTAAGTTTCTTAAAAGTTGTTTTTGTTTTATATGTGTGAGTGTTTAGTATGCATGTATGTCTTGTACCATGCTTGCGTTTATTCCTGAGCAAAGAAGATGGAATTGAATCACCTGGGATAAGAGTTATAAACAGTTATGAGCTGCCATGTGGGTACTGAAAACTGGACCTGTGTCCTTTGGAAGAACAGCAAATGCTCTTAACCTTTGAGCAGTCTCTCCATCTCCAGATTTGCTCAGTTTTTATTCCAGTCATTTCTATTGGTGACATATTTAGCCTTGATACAGTTTGAAATTCTAGTTCTTTGACATGTGTTGGCTTCTTTTACTTTACATCATCTAAGTAGTTTTTAAAATACAGCAGTCTAAGGTTGGAGAGATGGCTCAGTGTATAAGAACATTTGCTGGCCTTGCTGAGGACATTAGTTCAGTTTCCATCTCCTACTTCAGGTAGCTCATAATTGTCTTTAGCTCCAGCTCCAGGAGACCTTACACCTTAAATTATCTAATCAAGGACCTACCAAGCCAGCTCAGTTGGTGAAGGGTCTTGTCTTCACGGCCTTTCATTCCTGGTGCTCACACAGGTTGTCTTTTGATTATTACACATTCATTGTGATATGCACACAAGCATCTACCTCTCCACAAAATACACAAACATATAAAGTGTATCTTACTATGAAGACATTTATATTTTTCTTTTTCCCTCATCTTTTTCTTTCTTCCTCATATTCTGCTGGGTTTTTTTGTTTCTTTGTTTTTGAAGACACAGTTTCTATCTGTAGCTCATGTTGGCCTGAAGCTTATTAGAACCTAGAATGGCCTCAAGTTTATTGCAACCTTCCTGCTTCAGCCTCCTGAAATGCTGGGTAAAGGGATGAGTCACCACACCAGGCCTGATAGTGACATATTCAATTCAGACTTCATCACGTGGGCTAAACTAACTCACCTTTTAATATTTTTAACATTTCTTCTTTACATTGAATGTGGAATTTTATATGATTTTGTATGTTTCTATTTCATCCATCTATAGGTAGAATGCTATCCTTATCTCAACCTGGGAAAACTTCGGGATTTCTGCAAGTCAAAAGACATTGTTCTGGTTGCTTACAGTGCTCTGGGAAGCCACCGTGAAAAACAATGGTAATATGGACAATGAAAAACAAACCAAAGGAAAACAGTGAATAATTAAAAAAAAAATCTTACAACACAGTTTTTTGTTTGCTTTGCTTTTGTTTTCTTTCTTTCTTTCTTTCTTTCTTTCTTTCTTTCTTTCTTTCTTTCTTTCTTTCTTTCTCTTTCCTTCTTTCTTTCTTTCTTTCTTTCTTTCTTTCTTTCTTTCTTTCTTTCTTTCTTTCTTTCTTTCTCTTTCCTTCTTTCTTTCTTTCTTTCTTTCTTTCTTTCTTTCTTTCTTTCTTTCTTTCTTTCTTCTTTCTTTTTGTTTTGAAGACAGGGTTTCTCTGTGTAGTCTTGGCTGTCCTGGACTCACTTGTAGACCAGGCTAGCCTTGAACTCACAGAGATCTGCCTCCCTCTGCCTCTGTGAGTGCTGAAATTACAAGCATGTGCCTCCATGCTCGGCCTAACACGATTAATTTAAAGGAAATTTTAAGCATTTTCTCTTGGCATTATTTTTCAGAGAACTTTTGGTTTCATGAGCCATTTGTTTCCATTTGTCAACAATAGGAGATGGTCCTTTTTATTAAGTTGACCACATTTTATATAAAGTGATTTTCTTGATGACACTTCTCTGAAGATTAATTATTAATATTTGTAGAAGTCTTCCTTTGAAGTACATTTAAATTTTTATATTCTACTTGCTCATGTTTTAGGCAAAAACATGTGTTGATGAGACTGTTTAATTAGAGTCAGCGAGCACTTCCTCCTCTGACAATCTTTCTGCCTTGTCCTTCACAGAGAGTCCTGAACCTTGAGGGGAGGGGTTCAAAGAAGATGCTCTCATGTAGGCTTACGTGCCCTAAGTCTTTTACCGTCTGCACACTTGCCAGACACAATTGGGCTGTTATATGTATATGAATCCATATATCTATGAATTCACAGAGACTGTGGCAGCATGTGAAAGAACTGCACATCTAGGCCAAACACAAGAAAACAAACAAAAAAACAACCCTTCAGAATTAAAATGGGAAAGTGGAAACAAAGTCCCACTCCTAACTAGTCAGAAGCTTTGTGCAAAGGATAACTGCTGAAAAAGAGAAAATCACTTTTCTTCAATGACTGTCACTGAGTAAATCACCTACATTCCAGGGCAGGCCCCATGCTCAGGAGTAGTTGGCCAATATAAAATGAACTCAATAGCTTTTTTCTGAGATGTGTTTCATTTTGTGTTGATATATTTTTTTCTTATTTATATTTAGTTTATTTTGATCTTTTATTTATTTATTTATTAAAAAGATGAAATTGGGAAGGTAGGCAGGGGAGAGCATTCTAGAAGGAGTTGGGAGATGGTAAAACATGACCAGAAATATTGTATGAAAAAATTTAATTTCAAATAATAAATTTATCAATGAAAATTACTAAATTACATTAAACATTTAAACGACTGTGCTTAGTTTGTTTAGGACCTTTTAGGATCATGATTACTGTCATATTTGGAATCACAGTGTGTTTGTTTCTTCTTCAGGTTATTTGTTAATGCTTTTGTGTGTGAGAGTGACATTTCAATTCAGGAATTAATTTCCAGAATTTCCACACCTGGCATCCATCACTTATTTAAATGTTTTGTTGTTGTTGTTGTTCTTGTTCTTGGAAACCTTTGTAAAATTTTTATTTATATATTTCTTTATTACAATTTATTCACTTTGTATCCTCATTGCAGCCCCTCCCCCTCCCTTGTCTCCTCTCAGTCCCACCCACTCTCCCTCTCCTCCCCCATGCCCTTTACCTAGAACCCCTACAGGGGAGGAGCTCCTTGCCTTATACTGATCCTAGCTTATCAGGTCTCATCAAGGCTGGCTGTATCATCTTCCTCTGTGGCCTGGGAAGGCTGCACTCTCCTTCCCAGGGGGAGGTGATCAAAGAGTTAGCCACTGAATTCATGTCAGAGACAGCCCCTGTTCCCCTTACTAGAGAAGCCACTTGGAAGCCTTATGGAGTTAGAGGGAGACTGAAAGACCTGGAGGGGAAAGGAACTCCACAAGGAGAACAACAGAACAAAAAATACCTGGGCCCAGGGAGGCCTGCAAAGACCAATACTCCAAAGACCAAGAACCATGCATGGAGAGGACCTAGACCCTTTGTTCAAAGGAAGCAGACTGGCTTCTCAGTTTCCAAGTTACTTAAATGTTTTGATGAATATGTGTTTACTTTCTTGATTTCTTGAATATATTAAACATTTTATCTGTTCAGTGTTTAGCACTTGGAATTGATAGACTGGCAAATATGCCATGTAAATTTAACAATGCAGTTTCTATTTGTATGACAGGTCTTTGAATTTTAGTTGACTTCAGAGGACATGAACATCCTTGATGGCCTGAATAAAAATATCTGATACATAGCTGCTTCTGAGTCAGTAATTTCAGTAAACGTGTTTTACTCACTCTTTTTTTTTTCGAGGTTAATATAACGTAATTTTTAGTAGTTCTTTTTACTGAAGCAAAAAGTCTGGAGGACATGTTATATCAGGGAAGAGACAAAAGCTTTAGCAAATATTTCTGGCCTTTTGTGAATTCTGTCCTCTACGACAGAACAGGAGGAGTGGCCCTATGGCTCAGACTGAGCTACTACTGAGGTTACTGTGCAAATCCTATTTTATGGAAAGCTCTCCTATCATCAATGTTAAAAGATTTGGATCCTTCATTTAGGCTTTTGAGTTTGACCCATGATTCATGCTTCAGGAATTTCAACAAGCCTGGTGAGGCATTTTCAGTTCAACAGCATGTCATTTTCCCTATCACTTGCTTAATAACTAATTATTTTAAACGTGTGATAACCAATGTGTGTTGTCTATTTTTTTTGTTGGAATTGTTCATTGAATTCAGATAACTTAATATTTTCCATGGTTTAAAAACTCCACTTCCTTTATATTGTTCTTTTTGCCCAGGTCTTCATCATTGTGTTTATATTGATAATGACTGGCCTAATGGATTCTGTAGTTCACTTGTATATCAAGTTTTCATGAGATTCAAGTTTTCTGGAATATTGAGATCTCAATGTTGAAGATTAAGAAATTATAGAGAATAAGATTACAGCCAGCATTAAAGCATGCACATCACAGTTCCCCTGCTGAAGAACTTTTAGTCAACAAGAAAGCTTACACTTCCTTTTTGCAACATATATCTTACAAATTTGAGGTAGAAGATGTACATATAACATAATTATAATGTATATAAAATCAATGGGAAAAGAAATGTAATAGGTATTTCTCCTATGGGGAAATTACTTCAAGAGGATATAAATATAAGAATTTGTGAAAATTGATGAGCTTAATGTACAATGAATATAACAAAAATTGCCAGTATATTTTATCATTATTAATACTTTTATTATTATGAAGAAAAGAGAAGAAAAACAGGTATATATTACAAACAGACTGAGCACCAAGGAATCATTTATATTATTCATGTAGAAAATTAATACATATTCATATATTATCCTTTTATAGCTTGAGTGACTACTAATATGGTGATTTTCTATAGTTGTCTTTGTGGATACCGTGTTTCAGCTCATAACACAATAGACTTTCACTTATCTTTTGTGTGTTTCTTTGAATGGTATCTTCACTGATGTGCCTGTATGAGTGAATGAGGGTACGTGAATGTATCATTCAATGCATCAGATGGTCAGAGGACAATGGTGGCTTTCCTGTTCCCCTTCACCTTGTTTGAGACAAAGTATCTTGTTTCCACTGTGTATGCCAGGCTGCTTGTGGGTTTTCAGGAATTTGTCTCCAATTCCCAACTCATCACCAAGAGCTATTACAGATGGTTGCTAACTTGCCCAACTTTATATGGGTGCTGGGAATCCAACTCATTTCACATATTTGCACTGAAAGTATGTTCTCCACTCAGCCATGTCTCTAACATTATTTCTATTTCTGAATCAACACTAGCATAGTACATGTAATAGTCAGCTAATAAGTAATAGATCAATTAGGGAAGTTGAAATGAAATTGGAAACCATGTGTCTATACCGCACTGAAGTATTTCTTAGCACAGAGTGTGTAGCTTTGGTGTGCAGAGGTTTATTCTTTTCAAAGCAAGGTGATCTGTTTTCATTGAGAAATTAAAATAAGTGATTATATTTTTGGTTTGTTTTTTTGATAGATATATATTTGACCATTTGACTCTCTGCTCTTGCTTTTGTTGTGTGTGTGTATGTGTGTGTGTAAGTCATAGGGCAGGAAGCATGATATGAACTATTTAGTTTTTGTTTAATCATTTATAAAATAATGCTTAAGGTAGACTATGAATTGCTAACATATCAATTTTGTATTTTTACACTAAGAAAAACTTTAGAGGAGTAACTAAAAACTAATATGATCTATTTGTCTTTCTAGCTTTAAAGGCCACCCTGATTTTCCATTTGGGGATGAATAGTAACATGAAGGCCTGTGTCTTGCCTTGTGCTAGAAGTCACTGCATACGAATGGTAATGAGCAAGGCTGTTCAAATGGTGATGATTCCATTTGTCACCCTAAGCCATACTTCTGAACAGTTCTGGCTCTGGGAATCTGAGTAACAGGCAAGCAAAGAAAAGAAGTAAATATTTCTTCCTTCTGATTAGAAATAAAAGAATAATTTTTTCAGCATTTATCTGTGCTAGTTTTTATTATTCAAAATTTTTACTTTCTCCTGACCCATTTGGGTCCCAAAATATTTGCTTAGAAACATGTGTGCAGGGGACGCAATCATAAAAGACACTTTACAAATATATCAGTGATGGTGAATGGAATTATCATCATCTTGGAAGTAAGAGTTAGCAAATATTTATTACTAGGTTTCTCTCTAGCATAGCAAGGAATAAGGAAGCATATGTTGTGTAGTAGAGAAAGTGAACCATACATAGGAAAGGTGAGCTTGAATCTCAGTGTTTCTCCAGGAACCTAGACATTGAAGTATCCTTGTGGAAG
>REGO01000196.1:15708-36625 GCA_010120015.1 Rhombomys opimus | reverse complement strand
ATCATTTTACATAAACAAAAGGAAACCCTAAATTTCAGAGGATAATGGAGGCAAAGAAATTATATACATATATATATGCATATATATATATATATATATATACATATATATGTATATACATATATATATATATATATATATATATATATATATATATATATATATATATATATATATATAAAACAAACCAGGAGCTTTATGGTCTATCTAATTTAGAGTTGCTGGACCTCCCTGATCTTCCTGAAGAATACCCCAGACACCAGAGAAAGACAGTTCCAGTCTGAAGTTCAGACTCAAGGAAAAAACAGTGAAGATCACATACAAGCAAATGGCCAAAGATAGGCGTAAGAACTCACCCAACAAAAATCAGGACACTATGGTCCCTCCAGCATCCCCCAAAATCAATGGATATTTTAATTCAGTGGTGGAAACACAGGAAAATTACTTTAAAGCTATGCTTATGCAGTTATTATGGGAACATAAAGAGGAAATGAGCAGAGCTCTAAAAGAAATACAAAAGACTATGACTGCCCATGTACAGGAACAATTAGAGACACATAGAGAGGATAGTAACAAAAAAAATAAGAACCACATTAACTCAAATGAAGGAAGCAAAACATGAAAACAGAATTTCATGAAGCAAAACATGAAAACAGAATTAGAACCTATAAAGAAAACACAAACAGAGAAAACCCTGGAACTGGAGAACTTAGAGAAAAGATCAGGAACCACAAAGTTAAGCATCACCAATAGAATACAAGAGATGGAAGAGAGAATTTCAGGTGCTGAAGATACACTTGCTGAAATTCATTCCTCCATCAAAGAAAAAGTAAAATCAGAAAAGTCCCAAACACAAAACATCCAAGAAATCAAGGATGCCATGAAAAGACAAAATTTAGGAATAATAGGAATAGATTAAAAAGAAGACTCCAGGCTCCAAGGACCAGAAAATATTTTTAAGAAAATCATAGAAGAAACATTTCCCAACTTAAAGAAAGAGATGTCCATAAACATACAAGAAGCCTACAGAACACCAAATAGACTAAACCAGAAAAGAAATACTTCACGTAACATTATAGTCAAAACACTAAACCTACAAAACAAATAAAAGCTATTAAAGGCAGCAAGGGAAAAAGGTCAGGTAACATATGAAGGTAGACCAATCAGAATCACATCAGACTTCTCATCAGAAACTATGAAAGCCAGGAGGGCCTGGGCAGAGGTCATACAGTCTTTAAGGGAACACAGATGCTAACCCAGACTACTATACCTGACAAAGTTTTCAATCAACATAGATGGAGAAAACAAAATATTACATGATAAAACTAAATTTAAGCAATACCTTCACAGCAACCCAGCCTACAGAAGATACTAGAAGGAAAACTCGAATCCAATGAAAACAACTACACCAAAGAAATTATAGGAAAAAAAAATTTCCACCAAAAATTAAAAGAGAAAAAAAAAGCAATGAATCATATTAAGACCACCAACTCCACAATAAAAGGAACTAATGTTCATTGGTCACTATTATCTATCAACATCAATGGTCTCAACTCTCCAATAAAAAGACACAGACTAACAGAATAGGTGTAGAAAGAGGATCCAACATTCTGCTGCATCCAAGAAACACACTTATGCAAAAAAGATAAATACTACCTCAGAGTAAAGGGCTGGAAAATTGTTTTCTCAAGCAAATGGATGCAGAAAACAAGCTAGGGTAGCTATCCTAATATCTAATAAAATAGACTTTCAACCAAAATTAATCAAAAAAGAAGAGGAGGGCCAGTACATTCTCATCATAGAAAAATTCCGACAGGAGGACATCACAGTTTTGAAATTTATGCCCAAATAAAAGACCACCTACATTTGTAAATGAAACATTATTAAAGCTTAAATCATACATTGCTCCAAACACCTTAATATTGAGAGACTTCAACACTCCATTCTCTGCAAAGGACAGGTCATTCGGTCAGAAGCGAAACAGGGAAACAAGGGCACTTACAGAGGGCCTCAATCAAATGGACCCCATATATGTCTACAAAACTTTCCACCTAAACTCAAAAGAGTACACCATCTTTTCAGCACCTCATGGAACCTTCTCCAAAATAAACCATATTGTTGGTCACAAAGCAAGCCTCAACAAATACAAGAAGATTGATATAATCCCTGTATCCTACCTGATCACCATGGACTAAAGCTGGACCTCAACAACAACAGAAACAGCAAAAAACCTGCACATACATGGAAACTGAACTCCTCACTACTCAATGAGAGCTGAGTTAGGGAAGAAATAAAGAAAGAAATTAAAGACTTTCTAGAATTTAATGAAAATGAAGATTCAACATACCCAAACTTATGGGACACAATGAAGGCAGTGCTAAGAGGAAAGCTCATAGCGTTAAGTGCCTTCAAGAAGAAATTTGAAACATCTCATTCAAGCAACTTAATGGCCCAACTGAAAGCCCTAGAAAAAAAAAGAAGCAGATATACTCAAGAGGAGCAGATGGCTGGAAAAAATCAAACTCAAGGCTGAAATCAAGCAATTAGAAACAAAACTATTCAAATTTCAAAGAAACCAAGAGCTGGTTCTTTGAGAAAATCAACAGGATAGATAAACCCTTAGCAAAACTAACTAAAAGGCAGAGAGACACTGTCCAAATTAACAAAAGGAGAAATGAAAAGGGAGACATAACAAAAGACACTGAAGAAATCCAAACAATCATTATTTCTTACTACAAAAGCATATAAGCCACAAAATTTGAATATCTAAAAGAAATAGACAATTTTCTTGATAGATTCCATCTACCTAATTTAAGTCAAGATTAGGTAGATACATTGAATAGTCCTATATCCCCCAAGGAAATAGAGGCAGTCATCAACAGTCTCCCTTCCAAAAAAATAGTCCAGGGCCAAATGGTTTCACCACAGCATTCTAACAGACTTTCAGAGAAGAGCTAACTCCAATTCTCTTCAAATTATTATACAAAATAGAAACAGAAGGAAGATTACCGAACTCATTCTATGAAGCCACAGTCACCTTTATACCTAAACCACACAAAGACCCAACAAAAAAAGGGAACTTCAGACCTATCTCTCATATGAACACTGATGCAAATATACTCAATTAAATACTTTCAAACGAAAACCACGAACACATAAAAGATGTCATCCACCATGACCAAGTAGGCTTCATCCCAGGCATTCAAGGGTTGTTCAGTATAAGAAATCCATCAATGTCATCCACCATATAAACAAACTGAAGGAGAAAAACCACATGATCATCTCCTTAGATGCCAAAAAAGCATTTGACAAAATCCAACACCCATTCATGTTTAAAGTCTTGGCGAGATCAGGAATACAAGGCACATACCTAAACATAGTAAAGGCAATATACAACAAGTTTATAGCCAATATCATACTCAATGGAGAGAAACTTAATCCCACTGAAATCAGGGACAAGACAAGGCTGCCCACTCTCTCCATATCTCTTCCACATAGTACTTGAAGTCCTAGCTAAAGCAATAAGACAACTAAAAGAGATCGAGGGGATACAAATCAGAAAGGAAGAGGTCAAAGTTTCACTATTCGCAGATGATAGGATAGTATACATGGGTGACCCCAAAAATTCAACCAGAGGACTCCTTCAACTGATAAACACCTTCAGCAAAGTGGCTGCAAACAAAATGAACTCAAAAAAATCAGAAGCCCTCCTGTATACCAAAGACAAAAGGGCCAATAAAGCAATTAGGGAAACAACACCTATCACAATAACCACTAATAACATAAAGTACCTTGGGTTGACTCTAACCAAGCAAGTGAAAGACCTGTTTGAGAAAACCTTTAAGTCTCTGAAGAAAGAAATTGAAGAAGATACCGGAAGATGGAAAGATCGCCAGTGCTCATGGATTGGTAAGATTAACATAGTGAAAATGGCCTTTTTGCTAAAACCAATCTACGGATTCAATGTAATTCCCATAAAAATACTAACACAATTTTTTTAGAGACCTTGAAAGAAAAATTCTCAACTTTATATGGAGGAAAAGAAAAAAACAAAACAAAACAAGAATTTCCAAAACGATTCTGTACAACAACAGATTCTCTGGAGGCATCTCCATCCCTGATCTCAAGCTGTATTCAGAGCAATAGTAATAAAAACTGCATGGTATTGGCATAGAAACAGAAAGGAGGATCAATGGAACAGAATAGAAGACCCAGAAATAAACCCACACACCTATAAATACTTGATTTTGAAAAAAAAAGCCAAAATCATTCAATGGAAAAAAGACAGCATCTCCAACAAATGGTGCTGGTCCAACTTGATGTCTATATGCAGAAAATGAAAATAGATCCGTATTTATCACCCTGCACAAAACTAAAGTCCAAGTGGATCAAAGACCTCAACATAAAACCAGACACATTAAATTGGTTAGAAGAAAAAGTGGGGTGACCCTAGAACTCATTGGCACAGGCACAGGAGACTACTTCCTGAACAGAACACCAACAGCACAGGCTCTAAGAGCAACAATCAATAAATGGGACCTCATGAAACTGAAAAGCTTCTGTAAAGCAAAACACACTGCCATCAAAACCAAAGGATTGGCCTACAGACTGGGAAAGGATCTTCATCAATTCTACATCTGACAGAGGGCTGATATCCAGTATATATAAAGAACTCAAGAACTTAAAAAGCAACAAATCAAGTAATCCAATTAAAAATGGGCATGGTTTTAAACAGAGAACTCTTTGTAGAGGATTGTAGAATGGCAGAAAAACACTTAAAGAAATGGTCAATGTCCTTGTCCTTAGCTATCAGGGAGATGCAAATCAAAATGACCCTGAGATTTCACCTTACACTTATCAGAATGGCTAAGATCAAAAACTCAAGTGACAACACATGCTGGAAAGGTTGTGGAGAAAGGAGAACCCTCCTCCATTGCTGGTGGGAATGCAAATGTATACAACCACTTTGGAAATCAATTTGGCGCTTTCTCAGACAATTACTAATAGTGATTCCTCAAGATCCAGCTATACTACTCCTAGGAATATATCCAAACGATGCTCAACTACACAAGGACATTTGCTCAACCATGTTTGTAGCAGCTTTATTTGTAATAGCCAGAACCTGGGAACAACCCTGATATCCCTTAGCTGAGGGATGGATACAAAAATTGCGGTACTTTTTACACAATGAAATATTACTCAGCAATTAAAAACAACGAAATCATGAAATTTGCAGGCAAATGGTGGGACCTAGAAATGATCATTCTGAGTGAAATATCCCAAAATCAGAAAGACACCCATGGTATATACTCACTTATATAGACCTATAAGCTAGGATAAATATACTGAAATCTATACACCTAAAGAAGATAAACAAGAAGGACGACGCTGGGTAAGATGATCAATCCTCACTTAGAAAGACAAATGGGATGGACATTTGATGTAGGAGAAAACAAGTAACAGGACAGTAGCCTACCACAGAGGGCCTCTGAAAGACTTTACCTAGCAGGGTATCAAAGCAGATATTAAGAATCCTAACCAAACCTTTGGCAGAGTACCAGGGATCATATAAAAAAAGGAGGAGTTAGTAACACCTGGAGAGGACAGAAGCTCACAAGGACTAAATATATCAGGGCACAGCGTTTTTTTATGAGACTTTTTCTCCAACCAAGGACCATGTATGGCTATATCCTAGCATCCCTGTTCAGATATAGCCCATGGTGGCTCAGTATCCAAGTGGGTTCTTCGTTTCTGCTAGGTAATTCTTCCATGTTTATTTAGAGTTAACAGAGTTAGTTTTACAACCAAAGTCAGCAATAACAGCACTGGAAATGTTGAGGGCACTTAAAAGTTCAAGGCTAGATTGTTTGCAGAGAGATAATCTTATGAATCATTAACAATGACAAACATCATACATGGAACATATAAGTAGTTCATACCCTATAATTAAAATGAAATTCTAAGTCAAACTCAGAGCCAAGCACCAGAATTCAATGGCTCATCCAAGAAACTTTATTGTAGAAATATCTTTACTAACTGGCTTTCTAAAAGTGTAAATTATCCCCAGGAAGTGAGTTACTTTACAAGTCAGATAGATTCACATGCATTCTAGTTGTGTTTCTTTTGAACCCTCAACCCCACATCACTGGTTTTACCTCTAGTGGTACAGCAGTACCAAAGCCCAACACAGGAATGAAGTGACCATCATTTAGTTCCGTGCATTGACATTTGGAGTCCATGGTCTATCACTCTTCAAGGGAAGCCTGCCTTGGTTGATGTTCATCCTCACAGGGCATTTAAGTAATGGCAGCTCCTCCTCTGCTTTCCTGGCTAAAAATTAGTCCATGTCATGAGTGAGGAGTTAAGCTGATTTCCTCAAGTGATGATGAAATGACAAATGGTTAACTTATTTCGAAAAAAGAAAATTCGTGTCTTTTCTTTTATTGAAAATAGATTTCTATGCAATTAATGCTGATTACTTTTTTCTCTTCCTTTATCCCTCCCTGTTTCCCCTCCCATCCAGATCCACCCCTTTCTCTCTCTCACTAAAAAGCAAATAGGCTTCTACAGATATATAAAATAATGTGATATAATAAATCTTATATAATAATATAACATGATAACCTAGGAATAAACAAAAACTAGTACATTAAAATAACAATAGGAAAAGCTTCTAAGGCATAAAATATAGATATAATAAATGCAGAGAACCACTTACTTGTACACTTAGGAATCTCATAAAAACTTTAAACTGGAAGCGATAGTATATATACAAAGAAACTGTAGGGTAAAAAGACACTTGAATACGTATGTATATATATGTATATATACATATACATATATATACACACACAAACATATATATTCATCTTATATGCTCACACATATATACTATATATTGTATTTAGATATACAATTCATCTATATTTATATATTCACATATAATTATGTATATTTTATATGATGTATATTTTTATTTGATACATATGATAAAAATAAAAACATATAGAGAAAGTCAGTCAGGGCAGGACACAAACACCCCCATCCCCAACATGCAGGAAGAAAACAGGTAATGGATAGATGGGAGTGATACAGGAGCAGAGTAGTACTTCCTAGGCTGTGGGCAAAGGGGAAACTGGTGACATTTTGTTAGTGACTGATAAAAGAGAAGGCTGAGATCAGGGGTGGATGGTGTTGTTGCCCAGCATGGTCAAATAGGTAGTGCACAGCAGCATATAGCTTAAACAGACATAAACTCAGCCATGAAGCAAGCAACCCAGCCAGAAGGATCACCCTCGGTATAGGAAATGATTGAGGTCTAAAATGAGGAATGGTGTACTTTCTAGAGTATACCATCAAAGGACCACCATGTCCCAATAAGCTGCCAAGGGCAATGTGTGTCTGTGTGTGTCAGTGGCCTTGATATGGCTAGCATCCAATTTGATGTCCTAGGACAGTGTTATGATCTAATGTCATGAAGATATTCTGGTCTGTGCTGTGACCTGAGTCCACATTGATATCCAGGAGCCATGCTGCCCCTGAGGACCATACTGATGTGAGTGGCCTGCCCTGCCACCTGAGACCATTGTAGTGAACAGGTCTCAGCTGCTGCTGAAGAACATACTTGGGACTGAGACTGCACTACAGCTGGGGCCTGAGGTAATGTGGGGTCCAATTTGATGTCCCTGTCCCATATTTCCACAGGAGGCTAAGCATAGTCCCTGGCCATTGCTGCTGCCTGATCCATGATGATAACCTGGTCCTTGATGTCACAGAGCACCATGTCTGGGTCTATAGCCTTAATGTGTTTACGACCAATTCCATATGTAAGTCCATGTTTTGTGCTGCAACCTGAAAGTATGTTGATGTCCCTGGGCAGTTCAACCATGAGGTGCCACATTGATGAGGGTGGCTTGGGCTTTGTACTTCAGAGTTTTGCTGCAGATTTCTTTCCTGTCCTTAAGCTTATTTGGATGTATTTTAAGTGATTATAAATGGATTATTTTCTGACTTCACCCACTTTAAGTTTTCTATTGCTATGTAGAAAAGCTATTGGTTTTTGCATGTTGACTTTTATATAGAGTCACTTTGCTGAAAGTGTATCTTTTCTAAAAGTTTTCTGGTAGTTGTCTTAGAGATTTACTGTATACAATCATATAACCTCCAAATGGCAAGAGTTTCTTCATCTTTTGCTTCTTTTATGTTTCCCTTGGTTTATTGTTCAAGCTAAGATATTGGACACTATATTGATAATGAGTGGAAAGAGGAGATATCTTTGGCCTCATTTTAAAGAAAATGCTCTCAGACAATTTCCAGTCATTATAATTTTGGTTATGAGTTGAATGTGACTTTTTATGTTATAATATGTTCTTACTATACTTTCTTTGGTGTTTTTAATCATGAAGAGATGTTGGTTTTAGGTAAAGACTAGTTCTTCACTTATTGATTATCTATAATTTCTGTCCTTAAGTGTATCTGGTTAATAAATTAAATTGGCATGAATGTTTAGCAGGAATATAGGTTTATAGCTCTCTTTTTTGTTGTATCTTAATTAAGGTTTGACATCAGGATAACAACAGATTCACATGAGTCTTACGGTCTTCATTCCACTTCTATTTTATGGAACATTTTGAGGGATATAGATGTAGCTCTTCGTGAAATGTTCAATAGAAACTGGTAATGAATTTTTCCAGTCACTGTTTTTCTTCAGATACCGTGCTGCTACATGAGTTGGACTGGTTGCTTTGGATATCTTACAGTTGATTATCTATTTTTGATTTATCTACGGTAGGTCATCTGTATCTAGAAATTTATCCATATCATGCTTGGGATAATAAAATTTCAAAGTACCTCCTAATGATTCTATTGGAATCTGGAACAAACTCCCAGTTTTCATATATGGTGGTTAGTTTGGTTCTTCTGTGGTTTTATTTTGATGGATGTGGCTAAGCCTTTATCAAGCTTGACTATTTTTTAAGGAATGTGCCTTTTGTTTGACTTGTCCATGTTGTGTTCTTTTTGTCTTCATTCATTTCTGCCTTGGTTTTTATGATGTCTTGTCACTACTTCTGTTTTGGATGCTTCTTTGTTAAGGACTTAAACAGCAACATTAGGCAATATATCAGAGAGGTGTTTTGCAGTGTCTGTTTTTATAATTCTTTATTTGATAGTCACACATGCAGGCAGTATATTTGGATCAAATCTACTTTCCTATTCCTTCCCTTCAAATTCCTTCCTTACCTCTCTATCCCTTTCCCTTCAAACTTCATGTTCTCTTTCTCTGTTTCTCTTTGTCTGTCTGTCTGTCTGTGTCTATGTATCTGTCTGTCTCCCTCTCTTTCTCATAGTTTTTAATACCCAAGGTCTATTTAGTGTCACTTGTATGGGTATGGGATAATTTGAAATTTGGGAAATGGAAAGCCTCCCAGGACCTGCATCTCTAAAGGAAAATGACTACGTGTTTCCAGGCAGCCAGCATTTGACAATCACTTGTCAGTCAACATGAACACTCATAGCTATAAACTTTCCTCTTAGAACTTTCTCACCTATATAAAAAAGAATCAGACGATTCGTGCTTTTCTTTTTATCTGCCTGCCTCTGCTTCTCAAGTACTGAGATTAAAGGTGTGCATCCCAAGTCAGTGGCTGGCTCTTTGATCACCTCCCCCAGGAGGTGTAGCCGTGCCAGGCCACAGAGGAAGATGATGCAGCCAGCCTTGGTGAGACCTGATGAGGGAGAGTTAGATAGAAGAGGAGGAGGTCCTCCTCTATCAGAGGACTAAGGACAGGGTATAGGGGGAGAAGAGGAAGTGTGAGTGGTACTGGAAGGATACAAGGAGGGTGCTACAGCAGGGATACAAAGTGAATAAATGATGATGATTAAATATATAAAGATTAAATATATAAAATTAAATTAAGAAAAGAAATGCTTCAGCAGACTGCCTGTAGACAACTCAGTAAAAACTTTTCTAGTTCATTAATTGATAGAGCACAGTCCAGCCCACTGTGGTGCCACACCAGGGCACAGTGCCTCCATGTAGAGTAAGAAAGTGGCTGAGCAAGTCATGAAGAGCAAGCAAGTAATAAATGTTTCTCTGTGCCCTCTATTTCATCTCCTGCCTCCAGATTCCTGCCATGAGTACCTGCCCTGACTTCCTCCAGTGATGTTCTGTGACCTGATAGTATATGATGAAATAATCTCTTTCCTCTTCTCCCACTCCAACAAAAACTTGGCTAATATATTTTTCTATGATGCCAGATCATATAGGTTCTCAGGGACAACAAACTAATTCTCAAGCCTCCTACATCTCTGGAAATTCTTCTATGTCCTTGATCAGAGTAGGCTGTGCAGGGGCAGATGTTGGTCTCTATGTGGGCTATATTATGAAATGTTCCTTTTATCTTCAAAACACACATAGGAAAACACCCACACAGAGCATGATCAACTCTCAATCCTCTACAATCTATTGTGTTCTGAGACCTTATGATCATCTCAGGCTGGCTCACCTCTCACCTCCCCGACAACCCACACATACCAGACATGATATTTCCAAATCTTAGAGCTTTGATTTCCCAAGCTGCTGGACAGGAGCCCTGGGCTTATTGGTCATATTCTCGTTATGTACACATCATCTTTCAGACTACATTAGGTGTACTTTCTTTGTCTTTAAGCTGGTGAAACACAGATTAGGAAACATCTGATAACTGCAACTCCTCAGAGGTAGAAAACACTACCTACTCTGTTCTGCAAGAATTGCCTGTGAAGTGACACTAACCACCTGTTTTCTTTGTATATAAATTTCTTGGTAAATCAATGTATGATCATAATGGATCAAAACATTCAATTAATATACTAACATTGACAAATGCTAAAGAAATTGTCTCATTTTTTCTGAACATGACTTTTTTTCTGTCTTTTTAAAGTTTTTAATTTTTCATTTATCTCTCCTGAGCCTTGGAGTAATTCCAGGATGAATTGCTACTGAGTAGAAGTGACAAAGTCCAGTCATTGTCATCTGAGAGTTCCTCTACAGCACTGTCCACCTGCCACCTTCAGGGCTTCCACCGGAAATCCTCACATATGATTCATCAGAGAACAGAAAGCTCAGGTGACCAGAAAACTGCAAAGACAAAAGGTAATTCATACTGCATTTAATTAAACTGTTTCTAGAAAGAGAGATTTTTATGAAGTTCATATTATTGGGAAGTATATATTCTTAGTTTCTGGTAAGGCATTGAGTCTATCCTTCTTACTTTTATGTTCTCTAATTGCAAATAAACCAATAAATAAATTATTCATTCTATTTTCCCTGAAACTCAGGACAGAATGCTGAATCAAATAATCAAGCATGCATCTATCTATTGAAAAAGAGAAAGCCTGGGAAGTTCGGTTGGGTGGACCCTGATGCTTGAGGTTGTAGTCCCCCCAGTCTGGATAGCCATTCTGAGCTTGGTGTTAAGGTGCAGGACTCCCTCTCCCCAGCAGCGCCTCCTACTCTCTGCCTGACTTCATCTGGAGTGTGTCTTTAGACTCAGATGCCCTTAACCACATTTGATATACGGCCTTTGACACAGCTCCCCGATAGTTCTCCCTTCCCTGCACCTACAGGATAATTAGGTAAAGTGCTCCCTTTCATATGATAGGGGCATGCGTTTAATTCAAATCAAGAATCCTTGAAGTGTCTAATTTTAGCCATGTATGCACACCTATCCTTGGAGCCCTGCACCCTCTCCCCAAGGGATATATAGCCTTTGTCCTCTGGAATTAAAGTTGAACTAGCTCCCTGTCATGAACTAGATCTCTGTCATGCTCAGTGGCATTCCAAGCTCTGTGCCTCAGCTTCTGACCCTCCTGCTTTCATGGACTGGTGGCAAACAGACTTCCAGGGAAGAGAAGAACTGCAATGTTCTATTATAGTTTCTCAATAAAAATAAAAATTAGTCTATTTGCCTTGAAATAAAGAAACTATGTGAATAATCTGTATTAATACATAGTTTGAATAGATGAAATGACTACTAGCGATCTCACTTCAATTTTTAAGTTAATTAAAAATTGATTATCTACTTACCACACACAACAACATAAAGGTTTTGACTCAGAAATAGAAACAAAATGCTATACAAAATAAAATACCCTCCCTGTTTTTTGGTAGTACTCTGCTTTTAATTGACTAAGAAGTCAGCATTTGTTTTACAAACATTGAATGCATTCAAAAATTGGTGACATTTTCAAATCAAACATTTCCACACATTGCCATTCAATCTCTTGATACTCCTATGGATGATTATTATCTGTTGGTCTCTGTTGCATTCTAACTGGATAAGCTAACATTCATTTTTCACAGCCTTTGGTGGCTTTTTATTTTATAAAAAGATTTATTTGTTTATTATGTATACAATGTTCTGTGTGCATGTACATCTGCATACCAAAGAGGGCATCAGCTTTCATTATAGAGGGTTATGAGCCACCATATGGTTGCTGGGAATTGAACTCAAGACCTCTGGAAGAGCAGCCTCTGAGCCATCTCTCCAGTCCTCAGCTTTCTTTATTTTTATCTTTTGTCTTTGCCTGAGAATTTTTTTTACTTAATATTTTTAACCTCTTCTCTTAAGGGTCTGTGCCTTAAGAGATAGATTTCCTATCAGTCTCTTGTTTTATGTTTTCCTTCCAACTTCTATTTTTTCTTTATATTGTTTTCATTGTTCTTTGTGTTGTTCCAGTATTTTTTTCTAATCCCTTTGCCCTTAAAAGACATAAGGTTTAATCTAATTATTAAAATTAATATCAGAACTATGGATTTAGCCATAACCATAATTCTAATTTTTTTTTTATTTCTCTCTCAGAACTGGAGGGCATCAGACAATCTCCAAGAAGTCTATGTCGTCTCTCCCATCTTATTAGCGTTATTTCTTTAAAATTAATTATTTCAATGTATTTATATCCAATCATAGTGTTTTATATGCAGGCCTTTAATCTTCTTAGTAAAGAAAAACATAAATTTTACCTTTTGTGAAGCTTTTTGTAAATGACTCAGAATGAAAGCTTTCGCATGGTGGGCAGGAGAGTGGAGTACCTAGCACAGCCACTGGAATGAGCTTAGACCTGATCAGTCTGCTCTAGAAAACCATGTGGGTTTAGCCAGTCTTTTAATACCTGAGTACCAACGTTAAGAGTATGGATAATGGGCCCCATGGAGGATGCCAAATGTAGTAGACTGGCAGCTTATATCTACTGATGAAGGAAAAAAAAAACCAAACAAACAAAGAAAAACAAAAACAAACAAACAAAAAAACTAAGCCCCACGGTGACCTTTAAACCTTGTAAATAAAGACACCAAGACCTTTTAAATTTTCAAAGCTTAGGTCTTAGCTGGGCAGACTCTCAACTATCTTACCTAAGTTACCCTATCCACCTTGCATCACCTAGCCATGTGGCCAGCTCTCCTCCCAGGTCCCTGAACATGTCTGCCTTTCTCACTGTCTCCTGGCAAAGGGGCTTTTCTCTTTCCCCTTCTCAGAGTTTTTTTTTTTGGGGGGGGCTCGTTTGTTTATTTTTTAAACTCTCTATCAGGAAGTCCCACCTTCCACTTCATGTCCTTCTGGCCAGCTAGTTGACCAATCAGGTTTTTATTCATAGCTGCTCCATCCATATAAGGTATCCCTCTACAGGGGCTGATCCATGGGAGAGGTACGTTCTTCTTCCTTTCTTGGCAGTTAGTTGTGTGCAGTTCTTTATCTAGAGAGGGCTTCTATGAGATTTTCTACCTTCCATGTTATCAAGTCTTTTCATTTTGCTGTAGTGGAATCTAGAGTCTTGTTTGTGCAGCCCATTCTAATAGAGGCAGTCAGGAGACAGACTTCCTGGTATTTTGGCTGTCAGAGGTTTTCCCCTCCTCAAAGAATTCCCTGAGCGTAACATGCAGAAGATATTCTGAAGATGTATATATTGGGGCTGGGCTCCCGCAATCAATCAGTCTTTACATTGAGGCCAGGTGTGGGGGTCTATAATATGCTATAGAAAGAAGCTTCTTTAATGGTCGCCTGCACAAATATGAATTCCAAGTGGATCAAAGATATTGATATTTATAAGGCAATTTAGATATGAAGTTTTGATGAGTGTCTTTATGATTAAGATTTTCTCTCTTCTCCTGTATCTATTTTATTACAAGTTAATAAACTCTTTTCTTGAACACTAGTGTATAACATAGTTCACATTTTTTCTCGCATGAAATTTTCTATTGGGAAACATTGCAGTCTTCCTCCATAGGACTGAGTTGCTTCACTGTGGTACTACTCAAGAACGAGTCACCGTGTTGAAGGAGGTCATTTATCACTGTGAAGATGCTGCTGTGGTTCTGGGGCAGCAGTGAGGAGGAGAATGCGTCATTTGCACATTTTCTGTGAGTGACTAAATATCCAGGAGATTAGCACACCAGTGTTTTCAGTCAGCACTGACCTATCTGTCTCCTAAGGCCTTATTTCCCACCGTCAAAATCCTAAGTCAAAAATCAGTCAAACATGCAGTTCTGCACTAACAAAACAAAGTAAAGGACACATTTCTGCAGAGAAGTTAGGGTACTAAGGACTGCTATTTTGGGCTTCCATATACCAAGTCCAATAAATTCTTTTAAACAAGTTATTTTGATTATATTTCCAAAGCTGTAAGTGAAATTTTGATGTATAACTCTTAAAAAAAAAAACATAGTGTATTCTGTATATGGTTGCATGGTGAGGCCTGTTTCTGTGTGAGCTGGTGAAGGAGAGTGTCAGAATTAGAAAAAGCAAACTATATCTCAAAACTAGAACAAGGGTAGTGAAAATTTACGAAGGGAGCTTGGTGTGTGTCTTGGTTGGTGTTCAGCTGGCCTAGTATGCAACATGCTCAGGGTTCATTCCTCAGCACTGTGTGAAAAGCACAGAGTGGCGCAATTTTGTAATCCCTGTACTGAGAGGTAGAAGGAGGGGCCATGAGACAAAGATTGCCTCAGCTACATAGTGAGTTTAATATATATCTGCTCTATGGGAAACAATGCCACTTTTAAAAAAAGCCCATGAAAGAAAAACAAAGAAAATCCATATGTTCTCTGTTAAACAGGTTCCAGTTGGGGGGGGGAGGGGAGTAAAAGAACCTTCAAAACTGAATCTGACTGAAAATGGGCACTGCTCTCCTCAGGAATAATCTCTAGCCCTCAGAAACCTCAATCCAGTTGAGGGTTTAGGTGAGACAGTGTTCCTCCAGACAGTCTGGTCAGCAGTTGAGAGACACCCCATTTTCCTCTATTCTGTGACTCAGAAGGCAGTGGTCATCTGCTGTGTTGAAAGAAGATAAGTCACTAAAAGCTGAGCTAAGCTGGATTTTTGAGATCATGAAATAAAGTGCATTGCCAAGGCACTTTAGTTTGGCTACAGAGTGATCTGACAGGCAGTTGGGAAGACTCAGACCTCCATAGCTGGCAAGCTGAAAAATCCATGTACCAAGAAGCTCATTGCAGGCTGGAAAGAGTATAAGCAGATAGGTTCAGCCTCGGTGGCTGGAGACTTATGTCAGCAAGTGAGAATAACACGGAGTTTGATAGTTTGGTGCCTGAGGTGAACATTGACTCAAATTGTTTAGCTACCTACTATTGTTCACATTTATAATACCCCAAAACTTTGAAGCTAGTGTTGAACATAAAATCTACAGTACATCACTTCAGGAGAATGATTAAAACTCAGCAAGTCTTGAAATTATGAAACTATATCCTTTGTTTTGCTAGTTTCCATGCTGTGGTTGCTTCTCACACTTCTAACACAAGTTGAAAACATCATGCAGCTTAAATATTATCTATCCCAAGGCTTTTAATCTGAGGATTTTCAGCAGTGTGATATAAGAGCTCAGGACAAAGATGATGAGCTAAGTGTAATCTTCAGCAGTCCCTGATACACAGAGAATGGGAACTGCAACAGTGATGACATCTCTGACAGACACTGGACACTCACTGAATACAGTCATAGCAACAGTGTAAATCCAAGGACAGACAGGATTTTATTAATTAAACCGCTCATCACCATGTACATAAATGGCAATTTCCAGTATCTGAGAACCTCTGCTCCAGCCTCCATTGTTTTCTTACTTTCTGCTCACATTTTCTTATTTTCTTTTTGAACCATGCATTTAGCAAGGTATTTTTTCATTATTGGGTATTAAAATTATGCTCCTTCTTTTTATTGTTTTATAATCATCTAGCTTTGATTTCTGATAAACATGCTTTTCTTTTAGGAATAATATGACTTCTCATTAGTTTTGTTTTTGCTTTTCAGCCCGTATGTTTCTACCTTTACCAAATATTTTCACTTTTTGTTATTGCTTGTTGTTAACTTTTAATTCTGCCTTTTATATTTATTTCATCTTGTTTTGAACTTTTTGCAGTAATTTACTTTTTACTTATTTTTTATATCCCAATTTTCTGCACTTCTTCCCTTTGATAATATTCTTCACCTTTTCTGCTCTACTCTGATTTATTTTTAACATTGACTGTCCTCTTTCCCCTGTTTCATTTTCTTCACCTGATCATTTAATATCTCTTCATTTATCCTAAATAAATTTTAATTATGGAGCATATTATGCCACAATCTTGCAATCCCATATTTGGAGTCACTGCTGATGTAGTAATGGGCCATGGGTAACTTTAAATGTGCTTCTGCAACTCATTTGGCTTGATGTGGTTGCTGATACAACACTTTGTTTTCTCCCACTGGGACTGGCAACAAAACATACACAACAAAAACAAATCTTGCACCACACAAATGCAAGAAACAAGAAAAACAAGACATCATGATTTTTAGAAAAACAACTTTGCACAAAAAACAGGAATATCAGGGCATCGTGACCCTTCTAAGAATAACAACTCCTTAACTACTGAACATGCAGATACTGTAATTGGTAAAATGCCAGAGAAAGACTGAAACTGTTCTGGTAATAAGGATCACTTTGTGAAGGAGGAGACAAAGAACAGTGAATTCACTCTGAGGCATGGAGCACAATAGTAGCAATATGGAGAAAAACACTCTGCAGATGGATGGAATAATGGCCATGGATTAGACTCATTAGATATTAACCTGAGTTACCAATAATGCATCAGTTTCATGTGAAGGGAATAAATAAAAGCAGTTCTGCTTGGAGTCATTTAACGAACACTGAGTTCAGCTTTGAGTTCTCTACTCCATGCTCCCTTTGTCGTTGACCTGCTGCTGTTGTATGAGTCTGAATGGAGCCTGTCTGAAGCTGAGTCTGTCCCTGTGTCTCATCTATTCTGGCTATGTGTGCCTGCGGTGACACTGTGTATATATCTGAAGTGTATCTCTGTGTATGTCATCTTCTATCTCTTCTGTCCCTATCAGACAGATACACTCTTTTTATTGAACAACACAGACAATATTTTATGGGTAAGGGATATGATACATTACAAAATATTTAACATAGTTTCACATGAAATTGGGTTACTGTCTCCTGTCTCCAACTGATTCCACCTGCCTCAGATAACAAACATCAGTATTTATCAACCAATATCTATAAATATTAACGTTCCTTTCAAATATTTATGTTTTTTCACCTTCCAAAATTCCTGTTTTCAGCAAATGATATACCTACATTATCTAGTTTAGATGCATGGATGATTACATAGGTAAAGGTATGTTAGGTGGCAAAAGTTGATTACATGGGAAAAATCAAGTCAGGTAAAGTTGATTATTATATTAATCTCATTTTTGAGAATGTAAATAAACTAAATAAACATGCTAAGTATATACTTAGTTGGCATTCTCAAGTCTTTAAGTGATACCAAGTTGTGTTATTAACTTTGACTGTGTGGTCCTACAAATGTTCTACTTTCTTAGATGGTAGGAAATAGTTTGCTAATATTGCATTGTCACAAATCAATATGTATGAAAAAGGTAGAAAAAGTGGAAGAAAAAAATCAGCAATGTACTGGAGAAAAGGACAACCATGTCAGAGGTTAAAAAAAAAAACCTCAAACAAAACAAAACAAAACAAAACAAAAAAACTGAGAATAGGCGTGAGGGTGCAAACCTTTAATCTCAGCCCTTGGGAGGCAGTGGAATGCAGATGAAAAGGAAAACACAAATATTTGAGTCTTTTTGATATAGGTGAGATAATTCTAAGAGGATAGTGTATAGGTATGAGCCACTTATGTTGACTGAGGATCTATTGTCAAGTGCTAGCTGCCTGGGGACAAGGAGGAGTCATTTTCCTTTAGGGGTGCAGGCCCCGCAAGGCTTCCCATTTCCAATATTTCAGAAGATTATCCCATATTCAAAGGCATAAAAGTGGCACTAAATAGACCTACTGGATATTAAAAACTATGAGAAAGAGAGGGAGATGGAGAGATAAGGACAAACAGAAAGAGAAAGAGAGAGAGAGAACGTGAAGTTTGAAGGGAAAGGATTAGAGAGGTAAGGGAGCAATTTGAAAGGAGAGAATGAGGAAGTAGATTTGGTCCAAATATATTACATATATGTACAAATATTAAAATATTAAAAAAACATAACAAAGTACCACACATTGCAATTTGAAAAAATAACATAAAACTCTCAAATATATGACCTAATGTTGCCCTTTAAGTCCTTGACAAAGAAGACTCCAAACAGAAGGAGTGGCAAGACATAATAGAAAGCAAAGGCAGACATGAATAGAGATGAAAAAAGCACAACATAGGACAAGTCAAACAAAAGGTACATTCCTTAAAAAATAGTCAAGATTGATAAAGGCATAGCCACATTCATCAAAATAGAAACACAGAAGAACCAAAGTGACCACTTGATATGAAAACTGAGTTCTTTACAGATTCTAATGAAGTAGAATCATTTGGAGATACTTTGAAATTTTATTATCCCAAACATGAATATTCTTCATGATATGGATAAATATCCAGATACAGATGACCTACCGTAGAAAAATAAAAAAATATATAATCAATCTTTAGATATCCAAAGCAACCAATCCAGGTCATGTAGTAACACAAGTCTCTCTAAATGAAGAAAATCAATGACTGGACAAATTACAAGTTTCTACTAAGGATTTCATGAAAAGCAAATGTCTGCATGCCTTAGATTGTTCTATAAAATAAAAATAGAGTGAAGACTGTAAGACACATATGCATCTAGTGTTATCCTAATGCCAAACCTAGATGAAGACTCAACAAAGAAAGAGAACCATAAACTTATTTTCCTGTTAAAAAATCATGCCAATTTAATTTAATAATTAAATATACCAAAAAACTGAAATCACAGAAAATCAATAAGTGACAGACAAGTCTTTACCTAAACCCAACATCTCCTCATGATTAAAAACACCAAATAAAATATGGATAGAGAGAGCACATTACAACATAATAAAAGTCACATACAACTCATAACCAAAATTATAATAACTGAAAATTGTCTGAGAGCATTTTCTTTAAGATGAGGCCAAAAGTATCTCCTCTTTCCACTCATTATCAATACAGTGTCCAATATCTTAGCTCAAACAATAAACCAAGGGAAACATAAAAAGAAGCAAAAGATAAAGGAAGTAACACTTGCCATTTGGAGGTTATATGACTATATACAACAAAATCTCTAAGACATCTACCAGAGAACTTTGAGAAATGATACACTTTCAGCAAAGTGACTCTATATAAAAGTCAACATGCAAAACCAGTAGCTTTTCTACATAGCAATAGAAAACTTAAAGTGGGTGAAGTCAGAAAATAATCCATTTATAATCACTTAAAATACATCCAAATAAGCTTAAGGACAGGAAAGAAATCTGCAGCAAAACTCTGAAGTACAAAGCCCAAGCCACCCACATCAATGTGGCACCTCATGGCAGAATTGCCCAGGGATATCAACATAGTTTCAGGTTGCAGCACAGAACATGACATCCATATGGAACTGGTGGTAGCCGAATAAGACTGTAGACCCAGACATGGTGCTCTGTGGCATCAAGGATCCGGATATCATCATGGATCAGACAACAGCAAAGGCCAGGGACTATGCTTAGCCTCCTGTGGAAATATGGGACAGGGACATCAAATTGGACCCCACATTACCTCAGGCCCCAGCTGTAGTGCAGTCTCAGTCCCAAGTATGTTCCTCAGCAGCAGCTGAGACCTGGTCACTACAATGGTCTCAGGTGGCAGGGCAGGCCACTCACATCAGTATGGTCCTCAGGGGCAGCAAGGCTCCTGGATATCAATGTGGACTCAGGTCACAGCACAGACCAGAATATCTTCATGACATTAGATCACAACACTGTCCTAGGACATCAATCTGGATGCTAGCCATATCAAGGCCACTGACACATACACACACACACACACACACACACACACACACACACATTGCCCTTGGAAGCTTATTGGTACATGGTGGTCCTTCAAAGGAAGTCTAATCTAAAAAGTGGACCATTCCTCATCTTGATACACCATCATTTCCCACACCGAGGGTGATCCTGTGGTTGGGTTGCTTGTTTGAAAGATGAGTTTACATCTGTATAGTCTATATGCTGTTGCATAGCACCCTCTCAACCATGCTAAGCCCACTCTACCACCCTTGATCTCAGCCCTCTCTTTCAGCTGTTACTGTAGTCATGCCACTAGTTCTTCCTCTGTCCATAGCCAGCATAGGACTCCTCTGCTCCTGCATCACTCCCATTTCTTCCTCGCCTGTTCCCTTCTTGCCTGATTCGGGAGGAGGTGTTTGTGCCTGCCCTGCCTGTTTGGCCTTCTCTATTTCTTATTTTTATCATACATACCAAATAAAAATATGTATCATATAAAATATCATATGTATGAATATATCTATATATGAATTATATATAATACATGTGAATATATATACATATATATATATATATATATATATATATATATATATATATA
>REGO01000195.1:3459125-3470012 GCA_010120015.1 Rhombomys opimus | reverse complement strand
AGCTCCTGTCCTCTCCAGTCTTATTAACTCCCCCTTCTTTCATATGATGCCCTGCACTCTGCCCAAAATTTGGATATGAGTCTCAGCATCTGCTTTGATACACTGCTAGGTAGAGTCTTTTAGAAGCCCTCTGTGATAGGCTTCTGTCCTGTTTCCTGCTTTCTCCTAATTCCAATGTCTATCCCATTTGTCTTTCTAAGTAAGGATTGATCATCTTACCCAGGATTCTCCTTCTTGATTAGCTTCCTTTGGTGTACAGATTTTAGTATGTTTATCCTATCTTATAGGTCTAGCATCCACTTATAAGTGACTATATACCCTGTGTGTCTCTCTGCTTCTGGGATACCTCACTCAGGATAATCTTTTCTAGATCCCATCATTTGCCTTCAAACTTCATGATTTCCTTGTTTTTAATTGCTGAGTAGTATTCCATTGTGTAAAAGTACCACAATTTCTGTATCCATTCCTCCACTGAGGGACACCTGGGTTGTTTCCAGGTTCTGGCTATTATGAATAAAGCTGCTACGAACATAGTTGAACAAATATCCTTGTTGTGTACTTGAGCATATTTTGGATATATGCCTAGGAGTGGTATAGCTGGATCTTGAGGAAGCGCTATTCCTAATTGTCTGAGAAAGATTGATTTCCAAAGTGTTGTACAAGTTTGCATTCCCACCAGCAATGAAGGAGGGTTCCCTTTTCTCCACATCCTCTCCAGCATATAACTTTCACTTGAGTTTTTTATCTCAGCCATTCTGATAGGTGTAAGGTGAAATCTGAGGGTCTTTTTGATTTGCATCTCCCTGATGGCTAAGAAAGTTGAGTATTTCTTTAAGTGTTTCTCTGCCATTCTATATTCCTCTACAGAAAATTCTGTTTAGCTCCGTACCCCATTTTTTAATTAGATTACTAGATTTGTTGCTTTTTAACTTCTTGAGTTCTTTATATATACTGGATATTAGCCCTCTGTCAGATATAGGGTTGTTGAAGATCCTTTTCCAGGCTGTAGGCTGTCGTTTTGAGACAATTTCCTGAACTGAACACCAACAGCACAAGCTCTAAGATCAACAATCAATAAATGGGACCTCTTGAAAATGAAAAGCTTCTGTGAAGCAAAATTAAGTGTATTCTTTACCATTCATCAAAAAACTTCTCTTTGAAATGGATGAAGCCATTTCATGGGACCACAACCAATCAACATGCAGAGTAGTAGAGCCCAGTCCCAGTAGCCACATCTACAAAACAATCACTTTACCCAAACCCCTGGGAACAGTGCAGAAGAGGTGGCAGAAACATATAAAGAGACAGAAGATCAGAGAGTTTACTGTGATACTATGTCTCCTAATAGTGTCAGAAGCTACACACATAAGGTCTGACCAACATATTTGTGTTAAATAAGCTAAAGGATGACAGCAATAGATATGCCAAAGTATAAGGAGGAAAGCTCACCAGGCCTCAGTCCTACGCACAGAACTACAGATGACTAATGAATGCTGAGAATGAGAAAAAGTCTTCTCTAATGAAGAACACACCCATTGGTTATCCAATTCCAAATTGTTAGCCCTGAAAATATACATACAAATTATATAATTTGTACATGTACAAATTATGTAGAATGAGCAGGTTATATTTAGGAGAATATACTTATATTCTTATAAATAAATGTATGTTATCTTGAAAGAACAATATTCAACTTCATATGTAAAAACAAAAAATCCAGGATGGTTAAAACAGTCTTGTACAATAAAAGAACTCTGAAAGCATCACCATCCCTGATTTCAAGCTCTTTTACAGAGCTATAGTAATGAAAAGTGTCTGGTATTGGCATAAAAGCAGAAAGGTTGATAAGTGGAATCAGATCAAAGTCCCAAACATAAATGCACACACGTATGAACACCTGATTTTTTTTATGAACAAGTCAGAAATATACAATGGGTGGAAGCATCTTCAACAAATTGTGCTGGTCTACATGCTGATGTCAGCATGTAGAAGAATGCAAATAGATCCATATCTATCACCCTGCACAGAACCCAAGTCCAATTGGATCAGAGACAATACCAGAAATCCAGATACACCAAACTTAATTAAAGAGAAAGTGGGGAATAACCTTGAACACATTGGCACAGGAGACAGCTTCCTAAACAGAATATCAATAGCACAGGCGCTAAGGTTAACAATTAATAAATAGGACCTCTTGAAACTGAAAAGCTTCTATAAAGCAAAAACCACTGTCAATAAGACAAAATGACAGCCGACAAAATGGAAAAAGATTTTCACCAACTCCACATCTGACGGAGGGCTAATTGCCAAAATACATAAAGAACTAAAGAAACTAAACCAAATAATCCAATTAAAAAATGGTACTGTGTTAAAAGTGGTGCAGAAATTGTGGTAGTGGCCAGTCAATGACTGTTCCAGATTGAGACCCAAACCCAGAGAGAAAGCCCACCGTAACACTGACTGATGGGATAGAACCGAAAGGCTGGATAGCCCAGAGACTTAGCATAGAAGCAAACAAGATTGCAAAGAAAGTATGTAACAATTAATGAGTAAAAGAGGCTATGGATTTTATAGAAAGCAAGATGTGGAACAATGGTGGGGTTTGATGGAGAAAAAAAGAAGGGAAATATGATTTAGTTATATTGTAATCTCAAAAATGAGAGTGAAAATTTATGAATTTAATGTGCTCATGAAAATTAAAAGTGTATTTTCAAAAAATAAGATGAATAGATAAATTCCAAGATAATTTTATTTGGAAAACAATTCTATGATTTTCAGGTATTAAAAACTCATGTAAGTGTAATAGAAATGGTTTATTTAGCAATCTCAACAATGGAGAATAAAACAGATCCATCTCAGAATGCTAAGGAACTAGAAAAGAAGGCAGAATCTAGGTCTTTATGAATGGAAGAGAATTTTTAAGAACTAAATTAATAAAACACTCTAGAAATAAGTTATTTAAGCATGGAAAACAAAGAATTAAAAAGTACATAAATTGTTCATCTAATATAATAGCAGATATATAGCAACAATATAGTACATATTTTAATATGTACTGTAGTTGTAAAACACTACAAAATACAGACTATATAAAATATAAGCATTCATAAGTAAAAATACTGAAATTATTCAAATTATTGTTTTTTAAAAATTGTCAAACTTGACAAGCATGTGTACCCTTGCCTTTAATCCTAACACTAGGGGGAGAAAAGCAGATGGATTTCTCTAATTTTTGAGACTAGCTTGGTCTCCATACACACAAAAGAAATTGGCTAGCCAGAACTACTATTGAGAGACCATGGAAAAAGAGGAATTATCAATATATCCTGTTAAAATATATTAAATAAAAAATTTGGAAATAAAAAGTAAAAAAAAAAAAAACCTTAGCCTTTCCACATGTATGGGTTCATAAGTCATTGTTCTTGATTCCCATAGCAACTTAAAGGGACAGTTACACAATGTCCAGAGCCCGTGGTGTCCTGCAAATAAAGGAGGGGGATATCCTCAAATTCCTTGCTGCAGGAACCCACTTAAGTGGCACCAACATTGATTTTCAGGTGGAACAATAGATCTACAAAAGAAAAGGTGAAGAATCTACATCATAACTCTGAAGAGGATATGGGAAGAGCTGCTGCTTGCAGCTCATGCTACCACTGGCATTGAGAATCCTGCTGATGTCAGCATCATCTCCTTCAGTAACAATGGCTAGTGAGAAGTCCTGAGGCTTGCTCCCCAAACTGGAGTCACTGCAATTGCTAGCTGCTTCATGCCTTCACTAACCAGATCCAAGAAGCCTACAAGGAACCACAGCTATCCCAGGACTCCCACCAGCCCCTCACAGAGGCAGCTATGTCAACCTGCCCACCGTGTCTCTATATAACATAAACTTCCTTCCGTGCTACATAGAAATTGCCATCCCATGCAACACCAAAGGAGTTCATTCAGTGGACCTAATGGGGTGGATGCTGGTCCAGGGAAGTATGCCACCTGTGTGACATTATCTCCCATGATCACCCCTGGGAGGATAGGCCTGATCTCTACTACAGAGACCCAGGGAATATGTAGAGAGAAGAGTAGACTGCTGTTAAGAAGGCTATGATCAAGGGTGGATGGAGTTCACTGCTGCTCAGCTGGAGGTGACAGGCTGATCACAGCATGTGGAGGCGTCCTCTATATCCACCCAGCAATTCCCTACTGAAGATTGGAGTGCCCAGCCAGCCACTACCACTGGTCAGCACCTCCTACAGCACAAACCACTAAATGGGTTGTAGCCACAACTGAGTGGTCCTGCGCTGCAGACACCTGAGCAAAAGGAGAAAATGGTGGAAAGAAGATAAATTCCTGAAGGATTGAAACACAAACAACGTAAATCAGGTCAATACGGCGAGGGTCAGTTGATTAAGTATAAAGCACATTAAAGGGAATTCAAGGACCTCTGGGAAGTGAAGAGAGCGCACTGTTTCTTATAAACAGTTATTGTTATAATTGTTATAATAAGTTATTGTTATAATAAACAGTTATGTTATCCTCAGCCTTCTATCACTCAAAACTGTACAGCCTCAAAAATTAAAAGGAAAAACATTTATAGGGTAAAGAGGGAAGAATAAGAAATGTTATTTACATTGCCTATGAATCCCATAACCTCCTAAGAACAGTTTATTCAGGTAAGATTTGACTAACCATTTCTTGTTTACTACGTTATGGTCTTAGATATTGATAGCTTATTAATTTTTTACATACCGTAACTATTTAAATTCCAAGATAAAGCAATGAGCAGATTCAGTGCTGGCTAATGCCTACTTTCTGGTACATGGACAGCGCACAGGCTCTGAATCATGTCCACAGACAACACAGGTGAACTACATGAATTTTCAAAAATAACAAAGTCTCATTTGAGTGAAATCTATCCCCCAAAAAATACTTTCAAATATTTTTATATTCTTCCACAACTTTCATATTCTCACATACCACAGCAATGGGACCTGTGTGGACATTGAAATGGATCAGGAGAAGGCATTCAGTACATAACCAGTACAGTGAATATAATCTAAATCTATCCTGTTTGGAACCTAAATTTTAGTGATCATTATGTTCTGTTTTCAGATTGACAACCAAGAACATCCACTTGATTTTGTCTCTATATTTTGCAATAAAACAAATAAACAGGAACATTCATGTTTTACCCAATACTTCTCTGATAGTTAAGGTCACGTGTGCTAAAAAGAAAGATCTGAAAATAACTAGCATATTCTCAAACAGAGATGCAATTCTTCCTAACTACAACTGTAGACGAGAAAGAAGATTGTTAAGTGTACTTACAGGACCAAGGTGGTTTTCATCTGTTATACTTGGGCCACTCTTGTACATCTTTGCAATACCACAGGTGAGGTTGGGTTGGGTTTGTAATGAAACCCTGTCTCCTTTCCTGCCAACATTCTGCGTACCAAAACAGATTGAAAGCCATAAACTTGCTTTATATCTATTCTAATACAAAGTTTGAAGCATAAATATTCATTTTCTAGCATGTACATGACACCTTTATTATAAATAGATATGAAAGAGTAGAGCTGTGAAGCGGTTTAATGTAAGATACAGTCTTATCGGTGGTTTTTGAGAAAAATCACAAAAAAAATGTAGAATTGTAATTATAATTCATACTTTCCAGTGATCCTAGATTTAACTTAACATGCTTAGAAATAGAGATTTATGCATTTATCTTTTTCATATTGTTTATATTCTTTGTTCTTTAGCTTCACTATGGGCCATTTCATCCTCTCCTGAGTGACCAGGAACACTGTCCTTATCTGTACCAGATGTCTCCAAAGGACACTTTTCTGACTGTGGCCATGACGGCCTTGGTGGTTCATTTTAGCTGGAATTGGATAGGACTAGTTGTTTCAGATGATGACCCAGGCATTCAATTTCTCTTTGAATTGAGAGGAGAGATGCACAGACACAGAGTCTGTTTAGCCTTTGTGAATATGATCACAGAAAACATACAGTTATACCACAAAAGAACTGCAAAGTATAATAACCAGATCATGATGTCATCAGCAAAAGTTATTATCATTTATGGGGATACAGACACTCTAACGATACACTTTAGACTATGGCAACATTTAGGCATTAAGAGACTCTGGATCACCACCTCACAGTGGGACACGACTACGAATAGAGGAGACTCCCCATTCAACTCCTTCCACGGGATTTTCGTTTTTTCACATCGTCATTCTGAGATTTCTGGTTTTAAAAAATTCATCCAGACAGAGCACCCTTCCAACTACAATAAAGATACTTCCCTTGCCAGGTTATGGTGGATGTATTTTAACTGTTCATTGTCATCTCATTGTAAGACACTGAAAAATTGTTCAACCAAACTCCTACTAGAATGGTTATCTAGGCACCAGTTTGAAGTGTCCATGCGAGAGACAAGTTACAACTTATACAATGCTGTCTATGCTGTGGCTGGTGCACTTCATGAAGTACTTGTTCAACAAACAGAACATTGGCCAAGGAATACTGGGAAAGGACTTGAAATTTACTCCTGGCAGGTAATAGTATATCCACTGAATAATATGTGTCAAAAATAGGACTTAAGTTTACCATAGATTCTAAATACAAGTGTTCTGCAATACTTTTTCCCAAAAGGGTTTATTTAGGTACCCTTTTGCTGAATATGACATAAACCTAACTACTGGTATAAGTTAACTTCAACAGACAACAGCGTACTGTAAGGGTTATAATCAGTCTTATTGGTTATTCTCTACAATATGACGTAAGACCCAGTTGCTGAAAACACCACATACATAGTGATGACACAGACTATGGAGAAATTGAGCTAGTGCTCAACTGGAAGTCCCACCCCTACTAACTAGTGTCCACAGTGCTGGAAGATGCTGTTCTGACTGCTGGAAGAAAAAAGAAATCGTCAATTTCTCCAAGTTGTAAGCCTTAAAATCTATACTAATGGCATGCCTACATGATGGTGGCACAAATATTAGGGGGTTAACTAACCTAAGTACAACTTGCTCATTAGATTTAAGATCCATTCCATGAGATAGTACGCATATCTAACACTGTTAATGAAGCCAAAATCTCAGAATGGATAGGCCATGGGCCCAAGGAAAAACTGTTCTGCTAAATGAGCATGCAATAAGACAACTCTTAATGACATAGATCAGGGCACCATTTAACCCTTATCAAAGAAGTTTCTTCCCGAAGTAGATGGCAACTAATACAGGGACCCATAACTGGACAATGTGCAGAGATTCTCTGAAGACTTGTCCCCAAAAGGGATAACTGTCTTTACCACAGCATTCCCCTCAGGGATCAGGTATCTATTTCAAAGAGTAGATAGAAAAATTTTAAGAACTGTGTTTGATGGTTGTTTTTCTCTTTTTAATTATCATTTTTTTTTAATTATTCACTTTGTATCCCGGTTGTAGTCCCTCATCTCCTCCTGGTTCTACCCTCCCTCCCTCTTCCCTAGTCCCTGGTTGGTGCATCAGTCTTTGCAAGATTCCCTGTGCCTAGATTTGTTGGCTTTGTTGGTCTTCTTGTGGAGCTCTTGTCCCCTTGGGTCTTCTATCCTCCCACTCTTCCATAAGATTCCCGGTGCTCTGTCCAAAGTTTGGCTGTGAGTCTCAGCATCTGCTTTGATCCCCTGCTGGGTGGAGACTTTCAGAGGACATCTACGATGGGCTCCATTCCTGTTCCCTCCCTTCAGCTGTTTCTGGTGTGTATTCTTTTTGTCCTTCTGAATGAGAATTAAGCATCCACTCGAGGGTCTTCCTCGTTATTTAGTTCCTTTAAGTCTCTGGATTTATTACGGATGTCCTATATTATATGGCTAATATCCTAATAAAAGTGAGTATATTTATATGTGTGTGTGTGTGTTTCTGCTTCTGGGATACCTCCTTTAGGATGATCTCTTCTGGTTCCCACCATTTGCCTGCAAATGTCATGATTTCCTCGTTTTAAACAGCTGAGTAGCGTTCCATTGTGTAAATGTGCCACAACATGCTGCAGGCCATTAACTCCACTAAGAAACTGATGTTTCCAATGCATAATGATAAATAATGTTATTTAATTCTAGATGTGTCTTCTTATCTTCTGCTATGTTGAGGACGTCTAATAATATCACATTTTTAGGACAGATAAATGAAATTAGAAGCATTCAGATTTTCAGATTATATGCCCTAATGTGCGGGCATAGTTTAAACTAAAGTAATAAATGTATTTCAGATGGCCCCTTTCCTAAAGAATAATGAACTTACAAATCCTTCTGGATATCAGCTCAACAAGAATCATAAAGGAAAACTGAATACAGAATACGACATTCTCTACGATATGAATTTTCTACCAGGTCTTGGACTTAAGGTGAAAATAGGAAAATTTTCCAAACATTTCCTGCCTGGTCAGCAATTATATATGACTGAAGACATGATAGAGTGGGCCCTGGACGTTAGACAGGTAAGTTGGACTCACCTGTAATTCTTAATTATAAATGAATAAGTAATGTTTATAAACATTACCTACTTATATACAATTTGTATAGCAAAACATATATCAAAGTATGTCTATAATACTATTTTAAAACACAATAATGTGTCACTCTTTAATTTGTTGTACCTGTATATAAATGAAATTTTTCACTGACCGTGTAAATCACAGTCCTTACTGTGGAGTAGGTCAAGTTTTTTTTACTAGTATATATCTGACTTTTATTAGATGCCACATTCAGTATGCAGCATGCCCTGCGGTGTAGGATTCCAAAAATCCCTTCAGAAAGGAAAGGCTGTCTGCTGTTTTGATTGTACCCCATGTCCAGATAATGAAATTTCCAACATGACAGGTAATTATGCCTTACTAATTGGTAGTGGATCTTATCTGTGCACAGATGAGTTGGCAGACAACATGTAGATGTGTGTAATAAAGAAGCTGTCATGATGCTGCAATACATGAGTTTACGGAGATGCTAGGGATTTTGTAAGCACATAGGGTTAACTGACACATTGAAGGAATTATTGTAGGAGGGAGTAGAAATAGATAAACAGTGAAACTAAATTGTAATGTCAAGATCAGTGTGAAAATAGTTAAATATAATTTTAACATGAGCAAAGTGGAAATGGATGTAGGATTTAGACCAAAAAATCGCATTAGAATGCTCAGCACTAAATTGGGGAGTGGTGGTGCATATCTTTAAGCCCAACACTTACACTCTGGGAGGAAGAGACAGGCAAATCACTGTAAATTAAAGAGCAGCCTATTTTCTACAGTGAGTTCCAGGACAGTCAGAGCTACACACAAAAACTCTGTCCTGAAAAAGGGAAGAGGAGATGAGGGAGGGAGAGTGGGATTAGGAGGGAATGAAGGAGGGGGCTGCAGCTGGGATACAAAGTTAATAAACTGTAACTAATATTAAAAAATAAAAATTTAATTAAAAAAAGGAAAAAACAAACAACCAGAAATTTTATGAAAAAAAAAAGGGGAGATAAAAAGACCTGGGAGGGACATGGAATGGATAGGAGCTCCATAAGGATCAAATATATCTGGGCACAGAGTCTTTTCTGAGACTGACACTCCACCAAGGACCATGTATGGATATAACCTAGAACCTGGGCTCGGATGTAGCGTGTGGTAGCTCAGTAACCAATTGGTTTTCCATAGTAAGGGGAACAGGGATGATTTCAGACAGGAAATCAATAGCGGGCTCTTTGACCTCCCTACTCCCCAAGGGAGGAGCAGTCTTGCTAGGCCACAGAGGAGGACTTTGCAGCCAGTCCTGAAGATACCTGATAAAACAAGGTCAGATGAAAGGGGAGGAGGTCCTTCCCAATCCGTGGACTTGGAAAAGGGCAGGGAGGAGATGAGGGAGGGAAGGTTTGGGAGGGAATGAGGAAGCAGGATACAGCTTTAAAGACTTAATAAGATGTAACTAATAATAAAAATTTAAAAAAGAAAACAATGGGTGTTGGGCTAAATGTTGTTTATGATTCTTAGCCCTATAAGCATTGTAGCAGTATTATTTAACCTGTTATCACAATCAAATAAAACACAGACACCTATTTAAAAAAAAAAAAAGACCTGGAGGGGACAAGGGTTTCACAGGAGATCAACAAAACCAAATAAATAAATAATAAATAAATAAATAAAAACCCCACTACAGTAAAACAAAAAGCAACCCAGCACACAACCATATGACCACAGCCAACATCAAATTCAAAGGATCTAACAGCCATTAGGTCATTAATCTCTCTCAATATTAATGGACTTAATTCTCCAATAAAAAGACACAGACTAACAGAATGGATGTGTAAACAAAACCCAGCAATCTGTTGTATACAAGAAACACACCTAAGTCACAAAGATAGACATTACCTGAGGGTAAAGGGATGGAAGACGGCTTTCCAAGCAAATGGATGCAAGAAGCAAGCAGGAGTAGCCATTCTAATATCTGATAAAATAGACTTTCAACCAAAATAAATCAAGAGATGGGGAAGGACACTTCATACTCATCAAGGGAAAATTCCACCAAGAGGACATCACAATCTTGAACATCTATGCCCCAAATACAAGAGCACCCACATTTGTGAAAGAAACATTGATAAACCTTAAACCACACATAGATCCCCACACACTAATAGTGGGAGACTTCAACACCCCACTCTCAACAAAGGACAGGTCAACTAAACAGAAATTAAACAAAGAAACAATATCTCTAACAGAGGTCATGAATCAAATGGACCTAACAGACATTTACAGAACCTTACACCTAAACACAAAAGAATTTACCTTCTTCTCAGCACCTCATGGAACCTTCTCCAAAATAGACCACATAGTTGGTCACAAAGCAAGCCTCAACATATACAAGAAGATTGAAATAAT
>REGO01000195.1:3445776-3456300 GCA_010120015.1 Rhombomys opimus | reverse complement strand
TTACCAGGCCACAGTAGAGGACAATGCAGCCACTTTTGATGTGAACTGATAGACTAAGATCAGAAAGGAGAGGAGAACCTCCCCTATCAGTGGACTTGGGGAGTGGCATGCATGCAGAAAGGAGAGGGAGGGTGGGATTGGGAGGGGAGGAGGGAGGGGCCTATGGGGGCATACAAAATGAATAAAGTGTAATTAATAAAAAAATTTTAAAAAATTGTGCTCAGGAAGGCCTGCAAAGACAGCTAACTCTAACCAAGGACCATGCAAAGAGAAGGAAGGCCATAGGCAGGTCAGCCTCCAAGTGGGATTCCTAGTAAGGGGAGTAGAGACTGTCTCTGACAGGAACTCAGTGGCTGGCTCTCTGATCACCTTCCCCTGGGAGGGGGGGGGGTTGCAGCCTTGTCAGGCCACAGAGGAAGAAATGCAGCCAGACTTGATGAGACCTGATAGGCTAGGGTTCTGCCCTATCAATGGACTAGAGAAGGGGCATAGTGGAAGAAGAGAGAGGCAGGGTGGGACTGGGAGATGAGGGAGAGGACTACAGCGGGAATACAAAATGAATAAATTGTAATAAATAATAAATAAATTTTTAAAAAAGAGAAAAGTAAACAACAACGACAAAAGTATTCCACATTTTGGGCTACAGAACATAGTGAGTAATATGAGGGAAAAAAGGTTGAAATGAATAAAGTATTTAAATATTGCAGTAAAAATTATGGTTATTCAAATGACAACATGGCATAAGTATGAAATAAAATTAATGTGTTAAATGCATTAACTTTATCAGTTGAACACAGAATAATACTATTGCAATTCTTTTCATTTAACTTGCTAGTTAAATGTATTTAGAAAACTGAAAAAGCATACCATTTTTATTTAGTAATGATGAAAATGGTTACAAAATTTAAAAAAAATAAAAATAAACCACTGGTTTTCAACCTTCCTAACACAGAGACATGTTGTGATGACGCTAACCATAAAATTATTTTTATTAGTATTTTATAATTGTATTTTGCTACTATTATGAGTCACAATGTAAATAAATGCCTTCTTTCCAAGTGTCTTAGGTGACCCTTGTGAAAGAGTCATTCAAGCCCCATAGGGGTTCTGACACACAGGTTGAGAACCACTAGAGTAAATGCTGTTACCCACATGCTTAGATATCACTTTAGAAAAATAAGATGAAGCTTAAAATAATTGAATAATAAAGTAGGCTCTTGATGGAAAGCCTTGTATTAGAAAGAATGGATGCAATTAGATGTGATTTTCCAATTCAATTGAAATTTTAAAATTGAATTACTGTAGTGTAAATTCCAAGATAAGTTTGGATGAAGGTTCTTGCATCCATCTAGTTTTATGTGTCATTGCTTATCATTAGGAGATGGAAAACAGGGGCTGTCTCTGACATGAATTCAGGGGCTGGCTCTCTGCCTGAGGAGGGAGCAGCCTTGCCAGGCCACAGAGGAGGACAATGCAGCCACTCCTGATGAGACCTGATAAACTAGGGTCAGATGGAAGGGGAAGACGACCCCCCATCAGTGGACTTGGAGAGGGGCATGGGAGGAGATGAAGGACTGAGGGTGGGATTGGGAGGGAATGAAGGAGGGGGCTACGGCTGGGATACAAAGTTAATAAACTGTAATTAATATAAAAATAAAAATTTAATAAAAAAAAGAAAAAAGAGATGAAAAACATTCTTTTTTCATCTTTTTGTAGTTTTTTTATTTTTATTTTTGTTAACTAGTTTATTCACTTTGTATCCCCCCTGTAGCTCCCTCCCTCCTCCTCTCCCAATCACACCCTCCCTCCGCCTTCTTCACCCCTGCCCCTCCCCAAGTCCACTGATAGGGGAGGTCTTTCTCTCCTTCCTTCTGATCCTAGTCTATCAGATCACATCAGGAGTGGCTGAATTGTCTTCCTCTGCTGCCTGGGAATGCTGCTCCCCCTTCAGGAAAAAGTGATCAAAGAGCAGGCCAATCAGTTCATGTCAGAGACTGTCCCTGTTCCCATTACTATGGAACCCACTTGGACACTGAACTGCCATGGGCTACATCTGTGCAGGGGTTCTAGGTTATCTCCATGAATGATCCTTGTTTGGAGTATCAGTCTTAGAAAAGAGCCCTGTGCCCAGATAGTATAAACATACAAAAATCTCTACACGTAAAGAAACTATTCAAGAAGGAGGACTCTGGCTAAGATGCTCAATCCCAATTCCTAAGGACAAAGAGGTTGGACATCAGAAGAAGGAGAAAACAGGGAACAGGACAGGAGCCTACCCCAGAGGGCCTCTGAAAGACTTTCTACCCTGCAGGGTATCGAGGCAGATGCTGAGACTTATAGCCAAACTTTGGGCAGAGTGCAGGAATCTTATGAAAGAAGGGGGAGATAGTAAGACCTGGAGAGGACAGGAGCTCCACAAGGAGACCAACAGAACCGGAAAACATTCTTTCAATGGTGTTTTCTCGATGAGTACTTGTCCTTTGAGTATATTAACACCCAAACCTAATAAAAAAAAAAACAGTAAAAATATGAAGTACTCTAGCCTGCTAACTCACATTGAAACATAAACCAAAAAAAAAATTAAGATGTAGTGACACTAGGTGCTAATTACTTCATAGTTTCTGCCTTTCTAAAGAGTAGTAGTTATGGCCTTTAAAACAAATTTGGAGGAATGTGTATGTTCGAGAAACTATTCAAGAACATTGACATTTGGAACTTACTTTGATGTTACATGGGCAGTTTATAATATACATAGCAGCAGCTAGTTCTATGTTCCTGTATTGCTACAGAACATTGAATATTTATTATATGCTTTTATGAATTATTTAAAGTTGTTTTTATTTTGCAGTCATGAATATTCTATCTGAGCATATATTTGTTATCATGCAAAATACTAAAAAGCCATAAATATGTATTATGAATAATAAAAATAATTTTGTTTAGCATGCATAAATTCTATAAATATTGGGTTTGAAAGAGACAGAAATAATTTATATAAATGAACACATTTGAATTTCTATCTACAGTAATAAATAATGCCAACTTGGCTAAACCTTTCCAATGCATTAATTTAATATTTTTTGTGAATAATGGAGAAAAATTAAGACTGATGACACCTCCTTTTCTATACCAGGCATGGATCAATGTGTGAAGTGTCCAAATGATCAGTATGCCAACACAGAACAAACTGACTGTCTAAAAAAAGTCATGGATTTTTTGGCTTATGAAGACCCCTTGGGAATGACTTTGGCCTGTTTGGCCCTGTGCTTCTCTGCTCTTACAGCTGTTGTGCTCAGTGTCTTTTTGAAGCACAAAGGCACTCCCATCGTCAAGGCCAATAATCAAGTCCTCAGCTATGTTCTGCTTATCTCCCTCATATTTTGTTTTCTATGTTCCTTGCTCTTCATTGGCCATCCCCAGATGGCTACCTGCATCCTACAGCAGACCACATTTGCAGTTGTGTTCACTGTAGCTGTTTCCACTATTTTGGCCAAAACAGTTACTGTAATAATGGCCTTCAAGATCATTGATCCAAGAAAAAAGATGAGATGGGTATTAGTATCAGGGGCACCTAACTATATCATTCCCGTCTGCACTATAATCCAACTGATTCTTTGTGGAACCTGGCTAGCAACATCTCCTCCATTCGTTGACACTGATTCATATTTTGAGCACGGCCACATCATTATTGTCTGCAACAAGGGTTCAGTTATTGCCTTCTACTGTGTCCTTGCTTACTTGGGTTTACTGGCCCTAGGGAGTTTCACCGTAGCCTTCCTGGCCAGGAATCTGCCTGATACATTCAATGAAGCCAAGTTCCTGACATTCAGCATGCTGCTGTTCTGTAGTGTGTGGATCACTTTTCTTCCTGTCTACCACAGCACCAAGGGAAAGGCAACAGTGGTTGTGGAGATTTTTTCTATCTTGGCTTCCAGTGCAGGGTTGCTTGTTTGTATTTTTGCTCCAAAGTGCATCATAATTTTGTTCAGACCAGAGATAAGTTCTGTACGAAAGTTCAGTGACACACGTTCTAAAACTGAAAATTCTCCTTAAAATTCTGACCAGTGCAAGAGGAAATCTCAAAGCAGTTTTTATTTGCATTTCTCTGGTGATTAGGAATGTTGAACATTTCTTTATGTGCTTCTCAGCCATTCTTATTTCCTCTTTTGAAAATTCTCTATTTATATCTGTACTTTATTTTTCCCTTTTTTATTATTATCATTTATTACAACTTATTCACTTTGTATCCCGGCTGTAGTCCCCTACCTCATCTCCTCCCAAACTCACTCTCTTCCTCTCTTCTCCCCCTATGCCCCTCGCTTAGTCCACTGATAGGGGAGGTCCTTCTCCCCTTCTATTTGACCCTAGCCTATCAGGTCTCATCAGGGCTAGTTGCATTGTCTTCCTCTGTGGACTGGCAAGGCTGCATCCCCCCAGGGGTAGGTGATCAGAGAGCCTGCCACTGAATTCATGTTAGAGACAGCCTTTGCTCCCCTTGATAGGGAACCCACTTGGAGACTGAGTCTATGAGCTACATCTGAGTCAGGGTTTTAGGTCCTCTTTCTTCAGGGCCCCCAGTGTCCAGTTTTCATGCTCTGTTGGTCTCCTTTTGGAGCTCCTGTCCCCTCCAGGTCTTTCTATCTCCCCTGCCTTTCATAAGATTCCCTGCACTCTACCCAAAGTTTGGCTGTGAGTCTCAGCCTCTGCTTTGATACCATTAGAGGCCATTTGTGGTACGCTCCTGTCCTATTCCCTGTCTTCTCCTGCTTCCAACATATTCTATCTCATATGTCCTGCTGAAAGAGGGTTGAACATCTTCCCTAGGGTCTTCCTTGTTGTATAGCTTCTTTACGAGTATAAATTTTAGTATGTATAGCCTACATTATGTGGCTAATATCTACTTATGAGTGAGTATATACCATGTGTGTCTTTCTATTCTGGGTTACCTCACTCAAGATGATCTTTTCTAGCCCCCCTCCCCCCTGCCTGCAAATTTCATGATTTCCTTGCTTTTAATAGCTTAATAGTATTCCATTGTGTAAATGTACCACAATTTCTATATCTATTCCTCCACTGAGGAACATCTAAGTTGTTTCCAGATTCTGGCTATTACAAATGGAGCTGCTATTAAATTTGAGAAATTGGGTCATTTTTTGATGTCCAGATTTTCTTTATGTAATTTTTATAGAAACCCTCTATTAGATGTGTAATTGGTAAAGACCTTTCTTTATTTTGTGGCCTGACACAGTGCATGAATGATTAAGCAAATGCCTTATAGCCAGATTTTATGGAAGCATTTTCTTAACTGAGGTTTCCTCCTTTCAGATGACTCTAGCTTGTGTTAAGTTGATATAATATTAAGCTATACACCATCCTTTGGCATATATCCAAAGGATTCTACATCCTACTACAGAGACATTTGTTCAACCATGTTTATTGCTGCCCTAGGCATAAAATATTCAGAAATTGGAAACATCCTAGATGTTGATCAACCAATGAATAAATAGTAAAAATGTAGTGTGTTTATCTAGTAGTATATTTATATTTAGCTGTTAAAAACATGAAATTTGCATATAAATGTATGGAACAAGAAAAAGTCATCCTTGAAGAGATAATCCAGACCCAACAAGAAAAATATTATGTCTTTTTATATATGGGTGCTAGCTTTTAAGCGTTTGTTTGGCATGCTACCAACTGTATAATCACAAAGATTATTTATCAGTTAAGGGGTAGGTGGAGAACTCATAAAGAGGAGAAAATAATATACAGTTTGAGAGACAAGGGGAGACTGAATGAGATGATTAAATCAGGAACGGGGTGTATGAGAAGGATAAGAGATAGAATATGAGGAGAGGCAACTAACACTAAGGGCTACTTGAAGGATCGTATGGAAGCCTGCTACTGCATAAACTTCTGAAAATACATACATAGATGAAATATATGTAAATAGAGCCATTATATAACATTACATATCCATATAACATGGATAATTATATAATTATCCAACTAGAAATCCTTCCTCACTAAGCAAAACCTCCAGTGCCAATGAGTTGTTGGCCAAAATCGCCTCGTGGAAACAAAATATATTTTTTTTCAAGACTCTTGGTTGCTTTCCATAAACAGATAATAAGTTGATACTGCTGAAGACAACACTTACATATCTCATTGAACATGGAGAACTCTATGAAGGTCTTGCCTAACTAGAGTCTTTATCCTACTGACTAGTGTTTATAGTACTGGAATTCTGTGTGCTACCAAAGGAGAAAGGTACCATCAACCCTGCTACAATCCTTGAAATCTGCAGTGACCTGCTTTCATGTTATATCAATGAAACATTGGCACAAACATTTTGGAAAAACCAACCACTATCAGATTGGATTTAAGGCCCATTCCATGAGGTAGAATCCATGCCTGACACTGCTAGAGTAGCCATGAACTTTTGACTTGGTATGCTAAGGGCCTAGAGGAAAATAAATACTATTTTCCTGTTAAGGGAGCATAATAAAATTAAAAATGTCTCCTATAGAAGTATTGACAGTCTGCTATACCCATAAGTCAATGCCTCATTCAGCCATCATCGGAGTAGCCTCTTCTTTTAGGAACTAACACAACTGAACAATATAAAGAGAGAGATTTTGAAAAATTCTGTCCTAAGTGGGATTTACCCATCAAACTCTTTCCTTAAGGATTTGGGGATCTATGAAAAAGAGGCAATAGAAATATTTTAAGAGCCAGAGGAGTTTGATGGCTCTAAAGATGCAGTGTCTTCCATATACAACAGGGCTATATATATTCAAGCCAGACTGTATCCTATGACTAAAAGGAACAAGTAGACATGAGTTCCTACACATACACAAGAAACTATCTGCAACTGACACTCACTTGCAAATGAAAAATTAGTGTTCTCCAATGGAATCTCACTGGCTGTACCAATCACACTGAGGAGTAGTCCTCATACCTAGCAGTAGATGGTCAACACAAAACAAACTCAATGATATTTTTGTAGAGTTTTTGTTTCACATTACTTTGTTTAGAATTTTTTCTATTGGGTCTTTTGCCTGTATAATATGGTTTCCAATCTTGTCTGACCTTGTGTTTTTATGGTGTGTGTGTGTGTGTGTGTGTGTATTTCTTGTGTGTGTATTTTTTATTGTGATTTGCTTGGAGGGGTTGTTGGTTTGCATCTTTTTTTGGCTAGAGAGAAAGAAAAGGCATAGAATTGGGGAAGTTGGGTAGGTGAGAAGGATCTGGGAAGAACTGAGAAGGGAAATGAATATAATCAAAATAAATTGCTTCCTTCTCCAGGATTAATACTGTTGAGTTCTTCTGACATCCCAATCCACACCTTCTCCCCATTCTACAAATTTAGTCAGAGTCCCAAATCAAGTACCCATGTTAAGTTTAGCCACCCCTGCCTGTGCCACAACAAGCCTTTAGTCATCCAGCAGGAACTACGTTATCTAAACTATGCACAGAGCATTTCTGGACCACATCAGACTGTTCCAGTCAACCAGGTCTTCAAAGTCCTTGTCCAGAGACTATCCCATTGAGTCTCCCTGAACCTCCCAATCTATTACTCTTCTGAAACTCACCAGATCTAGTCCAGGTTCCACATCCAGTTGTCTGACTTCTTCTTGTCATTCCCTCCTGGTCTGTAAACAATTTCTGGGCTCTGTCCTCCTGCCACCACCCACAGGACCTTCTGTACCATAAATGTCCCACTCCTTTCTCCAAAATCTACCATGGAAAGCATTCCTGGCCTTCCCCATCCAGATCTCCACAACTGACCGGATATGGCCTTGGTCCCACATCTGGTGCATCAGCCTACTCTGGCATTACCTGTCAATGTCACAAGAACTATAGGCTTCTTTCCGAACCTTTGCTACCTACCTCCCAACATACAGGCTCCTCCCACAACATGTTCAACCTTATCACCCAAAGAGATCTACCCATATACTCCAGGATTAGATAAGGAGTCAGCCTGTACACCAGCCCAGTACCCTCTGTTTACCTGACTTCGTTACATATAAGTCATATCAAAATTCTAGGTCCACGCTTCCTGCACATACTCTCATTTTCCCCAATATGTTCTGTTCATATTAGACATAGAACTAATAAAGAAAATCCACATTCCCACATCCTATAACAGAGCTACCAATATGAAAGATAAAGACAGTATCTTCCCTCAAAAACCTACCATTCCTATAGAAATTTTTTCCAGTGAGAATTACACAGATAAACCCCAGGGCACAAAATTTAAATGAACAATCATAAACCTTATCAGCCACCTGAAAAATGCAGTTAGTCTAAAGTGCAAGAGAAGGACTTTCTTTTTCTTCCTTTTTGTTTATTTTTTATATATTACAATTTATTCACTTTGTGTCCCAGCTGTAACCCCCTCCCAATCCCACCCTCACTCTCTCATCTCCTCCTATGCCCCTTCCCCAGTCCACTGATAGAGGAGGTCCTCCTCCCCTTCCATCTGACCCTAGCCTATCAGGTTTCATCAGGACTAGCTGCATTGTCTTCCACTGTGGCCTGGTAAGGCTACCCCCTCAGGGGGAGGTGACCAAAGAGCCAGCCACTGAGTTCATGTCAGAGACAGCCCCTGTTCCCATTACTAGAGAACCCACTTGGACACTGAGCTGCCATGGGCTACATCTCTGCAGGAGTTATATCCATGAATGGTCCTTGGTTGGAGTATCAGTATCAGAAAAGACCCCTGGGCCCAGATTTTTTTGGTTCTGTTGCTTTCCTTGTGGAGCTCCTTTCTCCCCACCCCCAGCTCTTTCTATCTCCCCCTCCTTTCATAAGATTCCCTGCACTCTGCCCAAAGTGTGACTATGAATCTCACCACCTGCTTTGATACTTGCTGGGTAGAGTGATTCATAGGCCCTCTGTGGTAGGCTCCTGTCCTGTTCCCTGTTTTCTCCCTCTTCTGATGTCTATCCAACTTGCCTTCCTGAATGAGTATTGAGCATCTTACCCAGTCCTCCTTTCTCAGCTTCTTTAGGTGTACAGATTTTAATGTATTTATTATATATAATATGTCTAAAAGCCACTTATAAATGAGTGTATACCATGTGTGTCTTTCTGCTTCTGGAATACCTCACTCAGGATGATCTTTTCTAGTTTCCAACATTTGCCTACAAATTTCATGATTTCCTTGTTTTTAATTATGGAGTAGTATTCTAGTATGTAAATAGAATTTACATACTAGATACATAATAGATACAATTTCTGTATCCATTCCTCAGTTGAGGGACATCTGGGTTGTTTCTAGATTCTGGCTGTAACAAATAAAGCTGCTACAAACATGGTTGAGCAAATGTCCTTGTTGTGTAACTTGAGCATTTTTTGGATATATGCCTAGTATATATAAATATATATATATAATATATATAATATTATATATATGTGTGTGTGTGTGTGTGTGTGTGTGTGTGTGTGTGTGTGTCTAGTATAGCTGGATCTTGAGGTAGCACTATTCCTAATTGCCTAAGAAAGTGCCAGGTTGATTCCCAAAGTGGTTGTACAAGTTTACATCCCCACCAGCAATGGAGGAGGGTTCCCCTTTCTCCACATCCTCTCCAGCATGTGTTGTCTCATGCACTTTTTTATCTTAGCCATTCTGATGGGTGTAAGTTGAAATCTCAGGATAGTTTTGATTTGCATTTTCCTGATGACTAAGGACGTTGATCATTTAGGTGTTTCTTTGACATTCAATATTCCTGTATTAAGATTTCTGTTTAGCTCTCTACCCTATTTTTTAAATGGATTACTGGAATTGTTGTTTTTAAATTTTTTTAGTTCTTTAAGTAATCCAAAATCCAAATCAAGTAAATATTCTGGATATTAGCCATCTGTCAGATATAGGGTTGGTGAAGAGGACTTTCTTTTTTTAATTTAATTTTATTAATTACACTTTATTCACTTTGTATCCCCCATAAGCCCCTCCCTCCTCCCCTCCCAGTCCCACCCTCCCTCCCCTTCTTTACGCATGCCCCTCCCCAAGTCCACTGATAGGGCAGGTCCTCCTCTCCTTCCTCCTGATCTTAGTCTATCAGATCACATCAGGAATGGCTGCATTATCATCTTCTGTGGCCTGGTAAGCCTGCTCCCCCCTCAGGAGGAGGTGATCAAAGAGCAGGCCAATCAGACGAGAAGGACTTCTAATAGCTATTATGAATATTGTCAAGGACATCAGTGATGAAATAAAGACATTTATGAAAACACAAACAAACTGTGGGAGAAAATGAATAGAATAGTTCAAGAACTGAAAGTGGAAACAGAATCAATAAAGAAAATCCAGGCTGTTTCCTGTTTTCTTCTTTTTCTGATGTCCATCCTCTTTGCCTTTCAGGATGGGGATTGACCGTTTTAGGTAGGGTCCTCTCCTTGCTTAGTTTCTTTACATGCACAGATTTTAGTGGGTTTGTCCTATGTTGTATGTCTATATGAGTGAGTATATACCGTGTGTGTCTTTTTGCTTCTGGGACAACTCACTCAGGATGATCCTTTCCA
>REGO01000195.1:3430907-3443531 GCA_010120015.1 Rhombomys opimus | reverse complement strand
AAAATATAAAAAGAAAGAGCTGTCCATAAACATACAAGAGGCCCAGAGAACACCAAATAGACTAGACCAGAAAAGAAAGTCACATCATAGTCAAAACACTAAATCTACAGAACAAAGAAAAATATTAAAAGCAGCAAGGGAAAAAGGCCAAGTAACATATAAAGGTAGACCTATCAGAATCATACCAGACTTCTCAACAGTAACTATGAAAGCCAGAAGGGCCTGGGCAGATGTTATGCAGACACTAAGAGACCACAGGTGCCAACCCAGACTACTCTACCAGCAAAGATTTCAATCAACATAGATGGAGAAAACAAACTATTCCATAACAAAACTTAACTTAAACAATATCTACATAGCAATCCAGCCCAACAGAAGATACTAGAAGGAAACTCCAATCCAACAAAAAAGAGTACACCCAAGGAAATGTAGGATATAGATAACTTCACAACAAAAAAATTAAAGAAGGGGGAATCCAAGATGGCGCCGCCAGGAAGACACTCTTTCTGACTAGCAGCACATCAGAGTCTGCACAGTGACCAGCATTCAAAACTCTGGGCCCTAAAACACCAGCGATTGTGTTTCCCAGGTGAGAGGAAAACCCATGGTGTGGGATTCAATCGGCTTTAGGTCACCCAGCTAATCTGCAGAAGAGTTCCTGGATCCTGCCAGGTGCTCAGTCAGCAGCCCAGAGCCACACAGAGCTATGTGCTCTGATCACTGTCCCAGACTAAACTGTGGGCCCCACAACACAGAGACTTGGATTTCCAGTCAAGGGAAAACCCCATGATGCAGGAAGCAATCAGGACAGACCTTAGGCCACCCAGACAATCCCTGGAAAAAGACAGGGGTCTGGCGGGCACCCAACAGCCAGCCTAGAGTGGGGTGCACAGCTGCCAGCCAAGAGTCATGCGTGCACGCCCTACTCACTGTCCCAGACAGAACTGTGTGCTCCAGGGCACCAGAGACTGAGTTTCTCTGTCAGGTGGAAACCCATGGTGAGGGGAATAGCAGGTCTGACATCAAAGCAGGCAGCCAACACCCCTCCCCCCAAAAAAAAGTTCTCTGGAAAAGTTTCTGGATTCCTGCAGGGGCCCAACTGCCCAGTCACCAGCAAGACAGAGCCACACACCTATGCCTGAGGTGAACTGTGACAATTCCTAAGAAGCACCACCATTCAGTTGACCATACCCAAAAAGCTGAGGAGACCTGCTTCAGAACCATACCAAGCGGATTCTCCCCACCCCAGGACTCCAGCAGGCACCAGAAATTAACAGTCAATACCTGAGACAGCCAGATGGGTAGAGGCCAGCATAAAAGCACAACGAACAAAAGGCAAAGCAACATGGCATCCCCAGAACCCATTTATCCAGGGAAAGTAGCCCTGGACACTCTAACATAAGTGAAATTCAAAAAGATGACCTTACACCTGTGCTTATGAAGAGGTTAATGGAGGAAACAAATAAAATGCGTAAAGAATTAGAGGAAGATAAAATCAAACAGATTATGGCCATCCCTAAGAAATACAGGAAGATGCAGCCAAACAGTGTGTGGCTTTCAGAGAAGAAATGATGAAATCACTGAAAGAAATGAAAGAAACAGAGGAATGTTCAAACAAACAGGTGTAGGAATTGAAGGAAAACCAGGAAAATACAGTCACACAAGTGAAGGAAATCAACAAAATGGTTCAAGACTTGAAGATTGAATTAGAAAAATTAAAGAAAATACAAATGGAGTAAATCATGGAGAGGAAGAACTTGGGAAAGAAACCAGGAACTACAGAGGTAAGCATAACCAAAGACTACAAGAGGTAGAAGAAAGAATCTCAGGTGTGGATGATACAGTGGAAGAAACTAATGTATCCATCAAAGAAACTAAGAAATTAAAAAATTACTGACACAAACCATACAAGAAATTCAAGACAACATGAAAAGACAAAACCTAAGAATACTGGGAATAGAGGAAAAGGAGGATTCCCATCTCCAAGGTCCAGAAAATATTTTCAACAAAATCATAGGAGAAAATTTCCCCAACTTGGATGCCTATTAGCATACAAGAGGACTACACCTAATAAATTATACCTAACAAATTAGACCATAAAAGAATATTCTCCTGCCACATAATAATCAAAACAGTTAGTATCCAGAACAAGGAAAAATTACTAAAAGCTGCAAGGGGAAAAGACCAAGTAACATATAATGGCAAACCCATCAGAATCACTCCTGACTTCTCAACAGAGACTATAAAAGCCAGAAGGGCCTGGAGGGATATCATGTAGACCCTAAGAGAACACAGATACCAGCCCAGGCTACTATACCCAGCAAAACTCTCAGTCCTCATAGATGGAAAAAACAAAATATTCAATGAAAAAAAAAAACAAAACAAATTTCAAAAGTACCTACAAATCCAGTGCTACAGAAGATACTAGAAGAAAACTAACTTCTTTCAGGAAAACACAGGAAATAAGTCAAGTAGAAGCCTATATGCCACAAAATTTGAAAATCTAAACAAAATGGACAATTTTCTTGATTCCACTTACCAAGCCTGAATCAAGACCAGGTAAATCAATTAAATAGTCCCATATCCCCTAAGGAAATAGAAGCTGTCATCAAAAGTCTCCCATCCAAAAAAAAGCCCAGGGCCAGATGGTTTCAGCACACAATTCTACCAGACCTTCAAAGAAGAGGTAACACCAATACTCTTCAAACTATTCCACAAAATAAAAACAGAAGGAACACTACCAAACTCATTCTGTGAAGCCACAGTCACCTTGGTACCTAAACCTCACAAAGAAAGAGAATTTCAGGCCAATCTCCCTTATGAACATTGATGCAAAAATGCCCAACAAAATACTGGTAAATACAAGAATACAAGAACACATCAAAGATATCATCCACCATGACCAAGTAGGCTTCATCCCAAGTATGCAGGGGTGGTTCAATATATGGAAATACAATAATGTGATCCACCACATAAACAAACTGAAATCAAAAAAACACATGATAATCTCTAGCTGCTGAAAAAGCATTTGACAAAATCCAACATCCATTCATGTTGAAAGTCTTGGAGAGATCAGGGATACAAGGCACATACCTAAACATAGTAAAGGCAATATCAAGTAAGCCTATAGCCAACATCAAACTCAATGGAGAGAAACTTAAATCAATCATACTGAAATCAGGGACAAGGCAAGTCTGCCCACTCTCTCCATATCTTTTCAACATAGTACTTGAAGTCCTTGCTAGAGCAGTAAGACAACTAAAGGAGATCAAGGGGATAAAAATCACAAAAGAAGAAGTCAAAGTATCACTATTTGCAGATGATATGATAGTATATCTGAGTGATCCCAAAACTTCTACCACAGAACAACTTCAGCTGAGAAAAACCTTCAGCAAAGTGTGTGGATACAAAATTAAGTTTAAAAAATTTGAAGCTCTCCTGTAGACAAAAACAAATGGGCTGTTAAAGAAATTGGGAAAACAACACCCTTCACATTAGCCACAAACAACATAAAGTACCTTGGTGTGACGCTAACCAAGCAAGTGAAAGACCTGTATGAAAAAAAACTTAAACAAACTGAAGAAGAATTCAGAAGATAGAAAGTTCTCCCATGCTTAAGGATCAGTAGGACTTACATAGTGAAAATGGCCATTCTACCAAAAGCAATCTACAGACTTAATGCCGTTCCCATCAAAATACTAAAACATTTTTTTATAAACCTTGAAGAAATAATTCTCAATTTTATATGGAAAAACAAAACAAAAAGCCAGAAGAGCTAAAAACAATCCTATAATAAAATATCATCTGGAAGTATCTCCATCCCTGATCTTAAGCTGTATTGTGGAGCAACAGTAATAAAAAAAGCCTGGTGCTGCCATAGAAATACACTGGTATATCAATGGAATCAAATAGAAGACACAAACCCACACACCCAAGGATATTTTAATTTTGACAAAGAAGCCAAAACCATACAATTCAGAAAAGATTGCATCTTCAACAAATGGAGTTGGTCTAACTAGATGTCTACATGGAGAAAAATATGAATAGATTCATATTTATAACCCTGAAATTAAATAAAGTCCAAGTGGATCAAAGACCTTCACTTAAAACCAGACACACTAAATCTGTTAGAAGAAAAAGTGGGGAAGAGCCTTGACTTTGTTGGCTCAGGAGACAACTCCTTGAACAGAACACCAACAGCACATGTTCTAAGATCAACAATCAATAAATGGGACCTCCTGAAACTGAAAAGCTTCTGTAAAGCAAATGTCATTGTCATCAAAACAACAACAAGCCTACACACTGGGAAAGGACCTTCACCAACCCTACATCTGACAGAGAGCTAATACCCAGAATTTATAGGGAACTCAAGAAGTTAGACACCAACAAACCAAGTAACCCAATTTAAAAATGGGGCACAGAGATAAACAAAGAATTCTTAACAGAGGAATATTGAATGGTAGAGAAACACTTAAAGAAATGCTCAATGTCCTTAGTCATTTGGGAAATGCAACTCAAAACAACAATGAGATTTCAACTTACACCCGACAGAATGGCTAAGATCAAAAACTCAAGTGACAACACATGCTGGAGAGGATATGGAGAGAGGGGAACCCTCCTCCATTGCTGGTGGGAGTGTAAACTGGTACAACCACTTTGGAAGTCAATCTGGTACTTTCTCATACAATTAAGATTAGTGCTTCCTCAAGACCCAGCTATACCACTCCTAGGCATATACCCAAAATTTGCTCAAGTACACAAGGACATTTGCTCAACCATGTTTGTAGCAGCTTTATTTGTAAGAGCCAGAAGCCAGAAACAACCCAGATGCCCCTCAGTTGAGGAATGGATACAGAAATTGTGGTACATTTGCACAATGGAATACTACTCAGCAATTAAAAACAACGAATTCATGAAATTTGCAGGCAAATGATGGGAACTAGAAAAGATCATCCTGAGTTAGGTATCCCAGAAAAAGAAAGACACACATGGCATAAACTCACTTATAAGTGGATATTAGCTATATAATATAGGATAAACATACTAAAATCAGTAGTCCTAAAGAAGCTAAACAACAAAGAGGACCCTAAGGAAAAGCCTGAAACTTTATTCAGAAGGGCAAACAAGTTAGACATCAGAAGTAGGAGAAGACAGGAAACAGCACAGGAGCCTTCCACGTGGGGGCTCTGAAAAACTCTACCCATCAGGGTATCAAAGGAGATGCTGAAATTCATAGCCAAACTTTGGACAGAGTGCAGGGAACATTATGGAAGAAGAAGGAGATAGAAGTGGAGTGGACCTAGACTCCCTGCTAGAATGGAGGCCATAGGCTGCTCAGTTTCCATGTTGGTTCCCTAGTAAAAGAATCAGGAGCCTTCTCTAACATGAATTCAGTGGCCAGTTCTTTGATTGCCTCTCTCTTGGTTTTGTAGCCTTGACAGGTCACAAAAGAAGATGATGCAACCAGCCCTGATGAAACCTGATGAGCTAGGGTCAGATAGAAGGGGAGGAGGTCCTCCCTGTTTTTGGACTAGTGGAGAGACATGGGGTAAGAAAGGGTTGGGTAGGTGGTACTGGTAGGAGATGAGGGGGGGCTACAGCCAGGGTACAAAGTAAATGGATTGAATAAATAAATGTTTTTTTTAATATAGCACTATGTTGCTTCCCTTAAATATTTATTATAATTGTCAATTAAAATAAAAGTAGAAATTTTTTCAAATAAAGACCTGTAACTACATGGATAGAGAAAAACTAAAAACACAAAAAGGAACAGATAACAGACACATATAAATACAATTGTAGGCATATAGAAGTTGATATAAAGCCACAATAGATGCAAACTTACTTCAGATGTCCTACTAAATCTATTCAGTCTCAAAAAATATTAATTTTAGATTGAAAATTTTTATTTCTAGGGCGGACAGGTGTCTTAGAGTTAAGAGCATTTGCTGTCCTTGGAAAGGATGCAGGTTGAATTTCTAGCATCCACAGGACGGCTCACAACTATCTGTAACTCCAAGCCCAGGAGATCCAATATCCCTTCACATCTCCATAGGCATTAGGCACACAATTGTTATACATACGTATCTTCAGGGAAAACAATTACAGAAATAACACCAAAATAAATAAATCTTCAAAAAACAATTTTGATTTCCATTATATGTTTATGTGTAAACAATTATATTTCAAGTTACATATGTATGTGATAAATTCATGTCTGTACACGTGTTCTATATTACGGGCTTCCACATATTCATTCTAGGAAGAGTTTGAGCAAGTCTTACATCTCGCTTTCTGTGAACAAATCCTAAGACGTAAAACTTTTCTGAGTGCTCCTTTGACTTCTGTGTTTCTCAGGCTGTAGATAATGGGGTTTAACATGGGAGTAATGACCCCATACAGCATAGAGATGAGTCTGTCTCTGGCAGGAGACTGTTGACTGGAGGAGGGGCGCATGTAGGTAAATATAGTTGTGCCATAGAACAGGAAGACGACAAGAAGATGGGAAGCACATGTGGAGAAAGCTTTGCACTTCCCTTCCACTGACTGGATCTTTAGGATGGTGGAGACGATGTATATGTAGGAGATCAAAGTGATCAGAAAAGCACCAACCCCAAAAATACTCCCCATCAACAAAATAAGCAGTTCTGCAATAAAGGTGGATGAACAGGACAAGGCCACCACAGGTGGGATATCACAGTAGTACTGGTTAACTCGGTTGGACTTACAGAAAGATAAACTGAAGGTTGCCATTGTATGCATGAGTGAATTGAGAAACCCAGCTGCCCAGGTTGCAAACAACAGCTGCACACAGCGAACCTTGGTCATGATGAGGGAATAACGCAAAGGGAAGCATATGGCCACATACCGGTCATAAGCCATCACAGCCAGCAAGAAAACTTCAGTCCCAGCTAGGGCCACCAGGAAATAGAGCTGCAAAGCACACCCAACAAAGGATATGCTGTGATCCTCACTCAAGAGATTATTGAGCATCTTGGGAACAGTAGCTGATGGGCAGAATATGTCTAGCAGGGACAGATTTGCCAACAAGTAATACATGGGAGTTTGCAGCTTTCTCTCAGTCACAATGGCCAACAGGATGGCTCCGTTTCCCAGCAAAGTGATCTGATAGATGATGACAAAGGCTACAAAGAGAGGGTAACGGACCTCAGGGAGATCAGAGAGCCCTATGAGGATGAACTGAGTCACCATTGTAAGATTGTAGACATCCATCTCGTCTCTGAAAAAGTATCACAAATGAAAATAAAAGTAAATAATGCACATTAGAGTGAAAGGGCAGGAGGATCTGGGACAGTGGAAATATCAGACTAATAGTGAATTATGATTGCCTGCTCCAGTTCAATAATGGATTTTATCTATTAGCACTTCTGTCCAAAAAGTTTGTGTATTTATACTATTTCTTTAAATATTCATCTTCTACTCCTTATCTTTAGAAAGCCCCCCATGGCACACTAAATAGAATTTGACAGTCTACCTTTTATAGTCATTAGCAATTTGTTAATTAAGTGATTTTATTCATGAAAGCTGATGATTTTTCCCATCTCATAGACATTTGCTTCATTTAGACTTATAACATCTATGATTTTATATATTCTTCCAAACCAAATTAATATAACATAGAATAGATATATCATGTACCCATTATTACATTTAATTTATTTTATATAATTATAATACATACATATTCCTTGATTCATAAAAATAATAAATATTAGGAATTAGCAGATGTATAAGAAATAAAGTCAATAATAAGATAAAATGTATATAGGAATGGTACTTTACTTCCTAAAATCAAGTAGCTCTATTTGGAAGGAATAGACACAGAAATGTTCTTATGACTATAGAAGCATGTTTTCGATACAAATACTGGCATGTAACTTAAATGGATACATAATAGCAACCGTAAGCAGATTATTTGGAAGATTTTAACTGAAACCTTCAAATTAATATTTTTGTCACTTTGAAAACAAGTTGTTTTTTTTTTGTTTTTTTTGCTAACACATGTCAGGAAAATCCATGTGTAAAAGCTGGTTAAAATAAAACAAAAAGAAATATTCTACTACCATATCCAATTTTATGTAAAAAATAATAATTATTTTATTTGGTCAATTAAAATGCATGAAAAATAATGCAAGCTATACAAACTGATTTTTATTTTAAAATGGAAGGAAGGCTTTCCTATCACTTTTCCTATGAAATATATAAAGAATATTAGGATTCCTGAGAATGTCTTGTAAAGTAGCTATTGTGGTATGTGGCTTTAATTCCTATATAAAGTGGCTAAAGCAAGGGAATCTTGAATTTGAGGCACCCTGGACTACAAAGGAAGACTTTGTAGTCTACTTCAAAACAGGCACATGTACATACATACATACATACATACATACATACATAAGCAAGCAAGCAAGCCCTGGAGGAGTGATATTTTTCTCTACTGAAGCAGCAGCTTTTATGGAAATTTTTTGAGAAAATAAACTTTAATGATCTCTTCGAATCATAAAATGTAATAGAATTTTGCTATAAAAATAAAATACATGCATATCATTATTTTAGTTGAGGGCTAGTTAATGAGTGTATAACAATGATTAAAACAAAACTGTCATTTCAGTTCTTAAGTTCTCAAGTGCTCACAGCCCTGTGGAAATGTTAAGCTTCTGCCTACAGATATATATAATTAATCTGTGAAAAGAGTACAGAAGGTGTAAGTATATAAATATGACACCTCTGTCACAAGAACAATATCTTTAGAGAGTAAATTCTAGTTAATACAATGAATTATTTTTATTTTCACTCACACAAAATTGACTCTTTAAAATAGGTCTGTAGTATATTCATCAGTAACATTCTGAATAATAGACGTGCCCTGTTTGTTTCCAAATTATATGACTAACATGTACCCATCATAACTGAAAGCACATTGTTCTTACATTATACATTTATATTTTTTAATGTATTCAATAAAACACATGGCCTTTTAATATGCAAGTATAAGCCAGGCATAGCAGCTCACACCTTTAATCCCAGCACTCAGGGAGGCAAAGGTAGACAGATTCCTGTGAGTTCAAGGCCAGCTTGGTCTTTAAAAAGTCCAGAACAGCCAAGACTACACGGAGAAACCTGTCTTGAAAAACAAACAAACAAAACTGCATACAGCACAGAACTTGTGTGAAGAAGTGCTTGTAATTATCTCAACAATCTTCCCTTCCTAACTCAAACATAAATATTAAGCATTTGTGAATAAATTAGAAAATGAAGAGTAACACATTACCCAGCCTTTATTTCTCGGGAAGAATTCCTGTCACACTGCTAATGTGCAGATGAATAGCTGTTTAAACTAGAGATTTTGGGGAGCATTTATGAAACGCAGCCCATGTGTTTCATTTGGTTTTTGGTATAAAGTATAAGTGGAAATTAACATGCATACCTATCATCAACCATCTATTAGAAATTACCCAGAACTGACACTTTCTTACTATCATTCTCTCTTACCGTTTTTAATTTGGTAAATGCCAAATATATGAAGGTGTTTTTTTTCTTCAGAAAATATTACAATTTCTGCTCTGTACTGAAAAAAAACTTGGTTGCTAATTAAACAAAAAATATATAAGACTTAAAACTTAGCATAACTAAAAGCATTTTTGATTATTGTAACAATATTAGTAAAATACCGCAGGTAATTTTTACTTTAAAATAGGTCACATTAGCAGTTAAAAAAAAATTCAGTAAGTTAAGTCAAATGACCTGGCCAACAAAAGTAAAGTCACCATTTGAAGTAAGACTCACATTAGGGGTTAGTACAGATTTATATTACTCCTGCTTTATCCATGGGGAGTCATGATAATAAGAACTTAAGAGAGACTATGCACATTACTACCAACCTAATAATAGGATCACACAGCTAATTAACTTAATGCAATCTTTAAAACAATTCTATGGCACAACAGTGATATTTTAGTTTCTTTAAATGGGCCAGCAAATGTGTTCAACCCCTGATATGCAGCCAAAGATAACTATAAAATATAAATTCATAAAGTTTCTCAAACAACTATTTTAGTTGGAAAAAAAATACTTATTGAGTTGTTTTCATGTAAACTAAATAAATGACAACTCTATGTGCCAATGTAAAAACTTAATGTTTACAGGCCTTGTAAACAAAGTAAAGCAAAATGTTTTATAGTAATCACGACACCATACAGCAGCAAAAATAAAATAAATGTATGACAATCATTGTTCCCAAATATAATTGTATTATCACATTTTCTTAGCGATGCCTTTTCATTGTTGGATGAAATAATTATGTATTATTATTCAGCACATCTTGTGAAAGCTGTTTGTCATCCATCCACAGGACCAATAAACAGCTCAGATTCAGTGTGAATAAAACAAAACAAATCTTACACACACCATGTAACTTGACTCCTGATACAATGAAATTGTGTAGATAGATTACTGATTTCCTAACAGATAGATGGTAGATAGACAAAAGCTATAGAGACGGCTTGGTATTTAAGATCACTTGCATATCTAGCCCAGGACCCACATACAATGTCCCTCCCTAGTCAGGCCAACTCTATGAGCAGCAACCAACCACTGGGCTTTCACCATGACCTGACATATCAGCCACCAACCACAAATCCCTGTGTGTCACACCCAGCTTCTATACTCAGTCAGATCTCCCACTCTGTTACAAGTAGGAGTACAAACTTGTACAACTAATTTGAAAATCAATATGGAGGTTTCTCAGGAAATTTGGAATAGTTCAACCTCAAGACCCAGCTATACCACTCCTGGGTATATACCCAAAATATGTTCCACTACACCACAGGACACTTGTTCAACTGTGTTCATAGGAGCTGTATTTGTAATAGCCAGAGACTAGGATTAGCCACTTCCTTATTCATGATCTAACCTAATGAGTCTCTCTGGCCTGTACCCATTCAACCATTCTCCCTGGCAAGATCAAGCCAGGGTCCCACATTTAGGGCTCCATCTACTCTGGCCTCTGTCTATACCACGGATGATCACTAGGCTTCTGTCTAGACATACCTTACCTTTCCTCCAACACCTAGGCCCCTTTGACAGAAGATTCCAGCCTATCCACATAGGCATATATACCTTTACACTGAAGTAAGCACATGCTGTACATCAATTCAGTCCTATGGGTCTGCCTGAATTTTCCCCCAGGCTATTTCCAACCATTAGGCCCACACTGAACATACATCATCTCTTCCAACCCAAGCTGCTCTGTCCATATTAGACATGTAACTAAAAAGAAGTCCACACACACAAACTTCATCACAAAAATACCAGTAAGTAAAATTAAACAAGTATCAACTCTCCAAAATCTACCAGTCCTGTAGAAATGTTGGTCAATGAAAATTAGCTAGATTGATCCAAGAACACATAATTTAAGAAAACAATCATAAATAGCGTCAAACGCTTCAAGTAATTTTAAAAAGACATTAAGAAATAGCTCAAGACAATTAAGGAAAAAAGAATTTAAGAGGAATGAATACCTGGGTGAAGTCAAAGACAAAAACAAAGGTAAGTCTGATGGAAATGACAAAAACAACCTAGAGGATTAACAAATAAATTCAACGGGGAGACGAAACATTGAGGAGGACTCAAGTTGAAAAAAAAAAGATGGAATTGAATATCTCAGTAAGTCAAAAAGAAAAAATGGAAAACTCTTCAAGTAGAATGAATCAAACATAAAAACTATCAGAACTTGATGATAACGTAGAGGATATAGACCAAATAAACAATAATTTTGAAAAATTTTAAAAAGTAAAGCAAAAGAAAGGAAAACACAAAAAAAAAATGTGGAACACCATGAAAAAAAACCTCTAACTATCAAATTATAGGCATAAAGAAGAGAAAATAATCCTAGTCTGTACTATAGGCCAGACCCTTAACAAAATCATAAAAAGGTCTTCTCCAAACCAATATAGGCAAAAGAAGCACACAGAACACTAATCAATAGTACCAGGAAAAAAAACATAGTATAGGATAGTTAAAACATTAAGTGTACAGAACAAAGAAAGTGCATTGAAAACTTCAAAAGAGAAAAATCGAAGTCACAAATAAAGTAAAATCCATGAGAATTGCTGTTGGTTTCTCAAATAAAATTTTGAAAGATGGGGTCTGAATCTGAAGTAATACAAGTCTTAACAGGCTATTTAATGACCATCAGTGACATAAATGTTACAAGAATAAAGAAAAACCCTCTGCTTGAATTTAGGGTCAATTTCAGAAGATAGAATCTGTGTATGGCAAGTTCTTGTGGCTAGAAATGTCATAGTTACTGGGGTCATACTATTACTCAGCTAAATAAACATAGTATTAAAACAACTCCTAATTTCTTTTTCTGGAACCATTTGCTTGAAAAACTGTTTTCCAGCCCTTTACTCTGAGGTAGTGTTTATCTTTGTTGCATAGGTGTGTTTCTTAGATGCAACAGAATGTTGGATCCTGTTTCCATAACCATTCTGTTAGCCTGTGTCTTTTTATTGGTGAGTTGAGTCCATTGATATTGATAGATAATAGTGACCAATGCATGTTAGTTCCTTTTGTAATGGAGTCGGTGATCTAACCCTGTTTCAT
>REGO01000195.1:3407383-3428612 GCA_010120015.1 Rhombomys opimus | reverse complement strand
GGAGGTGGAGGGAGGTCTCGGGGAGAGGAATGATTTTCTCTCCTTCCCCAAACAAGTCCCCAGGTGACCCGAGACCAAAGTTTTCACCTCCTGTGATGTACCCTGTCGTCTAGAAAGCTCCACCGTTGTCTTCCTGGGTTAGAGGTCCTTCCATTCACCAACTCAGAAGTTCAGGTATTCCATCGCTCAGAAACTGTGTGTGCGCATCGCCATCTTGGCTCCGCCCCCAACTCCTAATTTCTTATTGCTACACACATAAATGAATATGTCTCTCAACCCTTTTGAATGATGTTTCTTTAGCAGCAGATGGCTAACTCAGAGACTCAAAACTAGCCAACATGCTGAGAATAAAAGATTTGAGAGTGATTTCAACCCCTCTTTCCTAAGCTCAGAGATCCTGGAAGAAGAGAGAATGGAAGGATTGTAAGAGCCAGAAGCAGTGAATGACTAATGTAACAGTGGTTTTAGGAGACAACTATACAGTTTCACATGCAAATTCACAGTGATTGTAACAGTATGAACATCTTGGGCACAAAATCAAGCCAGACATAATCCCAGCATGAAAAAGGGACAGTTATGAAATTCCACCCCTAGCTGGGAAAGTCAGCAATTCTCAACATTTGGATTGCTACCTCTTTAGGAATTGAACAACTCCTTCACAGAGGTCACCTAAAGCCATTGGAAAACACAGATACTTACATTATGATTCATAACAGTAACACAAATTATAGTTATATATAAAGTAGCAATGAAAATAATTTTATAGTTGGAGATCACCACAACATGAGGAACTGTATTAATGGGCTGCAGCATTAGGAAGGTTTCCAGGAAGATCAAGAACCACTTAGCTACTGGCAAGTGATGTCTGCTAAGAAAGGGAAAGTCAGTTTTCTTCAAGGATGCGACCCACGAGTGGCTACCCTACTAGGATGCTCTACAAGGTCATCTTACATCACACGCATACAGGTAGATGGAATAGAATCAGCTGGTACAATAAAACACACACACTCACATACACTCACAACCACACACAAAAGTTGGAAAACAGTAGTGGTAGTTGATGATGAATAAAATGGGGCATACAGAGTAGAATGTGGACTTGATCAAAATACCCTGTATGCATGTAAAAATTTCTCAAAAAATAATAAAAAATATTATTAAATTTAAAAATTAATATAGAAAGAAATGGCAGCTCTATTACTTTGATCTTATGGCTACATAACTCACAAATCACATAAGGATATCAAACTATGTTCAACAAATAAGTGGTAAATTTCAATATAAATATACTATCTGGGAAAGCGCCAGATTGATTTCCAGAGTGGTTGTACAAGTTTACATTCCCACCAGCAGTGGAGGGGGGTTCCCCTTTCTCCACAACCTCTCCAGCATGTATTATCACTTGAGTTTTTCATGTTGGCCATTCTGATGGGTGTAAGGTGAAATCTCAGGGTTGTTTTGATTTGCATTTCCCTAATGACTAATGATGCTGAGCATTTCTTTAAGTGTTTCTCTGCCATTCGATATTCCTCTACAGAGAGTTCTCTGTTTAGCTCTGTTCCCCATTTTGTAATTGGATTACTTGGTTTGCTTCTTTTCAGCTTCTTTAGTTCTTTATATATACTGGATATTAGTCCTCTGTTAGATAAAGGGTTGGTGAAGATTCTTTCCCAATCTGTAGGCTGTCGTTTTGTTTTGATGACAGTGTCCTTTGCCTTACAGAAGCTTTTCAGTTTCATGAGGTCCCATTTATTGATTGTTGCTCTTAGAGCCTGTGCTGTTGGTGTTCTGTTCAGGAAGTTGTCTTCTGTGCCAATGAGTCCAAGGCTCTTCCCCACTTTTTTTTCTAACTGATTTAATGTGTCTGGTTTTATGTTGAGGTCTTTGATCCACTTGGACTTCAGTTTTGTGCAGGGTGATAAGTATGGATCTATTTTCATTTTTCTACATGTAGACATCCAGTTGGACCAGCACCATTTGTTGAAGATGCTATCTTTTTTCCATTGTATGGTTTTGGCATCTTTGTCAAAGATCAGGTGTCCATAAGTGTGTGGGTTTATTTCTGGGTCCTCTGTTCGGTTCCATTGATCCACCATTCTGTTTCTATGCCAGTACCATGCAGTTTTTAAAGCTGTTGCTCTATAGTACAGCTTAAGATCAGGGATGGAGATACCTCCAGAAGATCTTTTATTGTAGAGGAATGATTTAGCAATTCTGGGCGCTTTCTCAGACAACTAGGAATAGCGCTTCCTCAAGATCCAGCCATACCACTCCTAGGCATATATCCAAAAGAGGCTCAAGTACACAATAAGGACATTTGCTTAACCCTGTTTGTAGCAGCTTTGTTTGTAATAGCCAGAAGCTGGAAACAGCCCAGATGACCCTCACCTGAAGAATAGATGCAGAAATTGTGGTACATCTACATAATGGAGTATTATTCAGCAATGAAAAATAAGGAAATCATGAAATTTGCAGGTAAATGGTGGGACCTAGAAAGGGTCATCCTGAGTGAACTGTCCCAGAAGCAGAAATACATACACGGTATATACTCACTCATATAGACATATAACATAGGATAAACTTACTAAAATCTGTGCACCTAAAGAAACTAATCAAGAGAGAGGACCCTGACTAAAATACTCAATCCCCATCCTGAAAGGCAAAGAGGATGGACATCAGAAGGAGAAAACAGGGAACAACTTAGGAACCTGCCACAGAGGGCCTTGAAAGGCTTTGCCAGGCAGACTATCAAGGCAGACACTGAGACTTATGGCCAACTATTGGGCAGAGTGCATGGAATCTTATGTAAGAAGTGGGAAATAGTCAGAGCTGGAGAGGACAGGAACCCCACAAGGAGAGCAACAGAACCAGAAAATTTGGACACAGGGAACTTCCCAGAGACTCATACTCCAACCGAGGACTATTCATGGAGATAAACTAGAACCCCTGCACAGATGTAGCACATGACAGTTCAGTGTCCAAGTGGGTTACATAGTAATGGGAAGAGGGACTGCCTCTGACATAATCTGATTGGCCTGCTCTTTGATCACCTCCCCCTGAGGGGGGAGCAGCCTTGCCAGGTCACAGAAGATGACAATGCAGCCACTCCTGATGTGATCTGATAGACTAAGATCAGAAGGAAGGAGAGGAGGACCTCCCCTATCAGTGGACTTGGGAAGGGGCATGCGTGAAGAAAGGGGAGGGAGGGTGGGATCACGAGGAGAGGAGGGAAGGGCTTATGGGGGGATACAAAGTGACTAAAGTGTAATTAATAAAAAATGAAAAAGGAAATGTGTATATATATATATATATATACATATATATACTATCAAATGTATTCTTCCCTAAATATATAAATGTCATCTGTGGCTATATGAATGGATGTAGATAATTAAGCTCAGTAAAATAATCCTACCATAGGAAGATAAATAATCCATGCTGTCACTTATATATGGAATTTGAAGGAATAAAACTCAAAGAAACAGATAAAAGAAATGTCTGTTAAGAGAAGGCAGGAGACAAAAGGGAATTTATTGTCAAGGCTCTAAAAGGCTAACAGGAAACACCTAAAAAGACTAGTTAGTACCCTGGAAGTATCTTACTATGTCTTGTCTATGACCAAAATCCTTTTCTCTACACTCTGTACTAAAAATAGCTTGTGACAAATGCTTGCGGGAGAGACACTTTCCTGTTTCGGTGAGAGTTTAGAAAACTCTATTAACTAAGCTTAATATAGCCACTCAACATACATGTCATTCTGAGTTGCTATGTCAGTAAGCCAGCAAGAGGACAAAAGAGTTATACAATGTTCTGTATTTTGTTTTTATTTTGTTATTATTCTTTCATACAATACATCCCAAATACAGTTTCCCCTAATTTCCCTCCTCCTAGCTTCCCACACATCACCTCTTCCCCCCCGTTTCACTTTTCCTTCCATTTCCCTTCACAAAAGAGCAGGCCTCCTAAGGATGATCAACTGAACAAGGCATAAAAAGTTACAATAAGCCTAGGCACAATGTCTACCCAATTTGCTTTCTGAATGAGGATTGAGCAACTTCTCTAGGGTCCTACTTTTTGCTTATCTTCTTTAGGTGTACAGATTTTAGTATTTTATCCTCTATTATATGACTAATATCCACTTATAACTTCGGATATACCATGTGTGTCTTTCTTTCTCTGTGTTACCTCACTCAAGATGATCTTTTCTAGTAGAAAACAAAAAACAGGACAGGAGCCTTCCACAGAGGACCTCTGAAAAACTCTACCCAGCAGGGTATCAAAGCAGATGCTGAGACTCATTGCCAAACTTCGGGCAGAGTGCAAGAAATCTATGAAAGAAGGGAGAGATAGAAAGACCAGCAGAGGACAGGAGCTCCATAAGAAGACCAACAGAACGAAAAAATCTGGGCCCAAGGATCTTTGCAAAGACTGATACTCCAACCAAGGACCATGCATGAAGATATCCTAAACCTCCTGCTCAGATGTAGACCATGGCAGCTCAGCCTCCAAGTGGGTTCCCGAGTAAGGGGAACAGGGACTGTCTCTGACATGAACTCAGTAGCTGGCTCTTTGATCACCTCCTCCTGGAGGGGCAGCCTTGTCAGGCCACAGAGAAGACAATGTAGCCAGTCCTGATGAGACCTTATAAGGTGGGATAGATAGTAGGGAAGGATGACCTCCTCTATCAGTGGACTAGGGGAGGGGCATAGGGGTAGAAGAAGGGAGGGTGGCCCTGGTGGGTTCTCTCTCCCTCCAGTGTTTGGCTGTGGGTCTCTGCATCTGCTCCTATCAGCTGCTGAAAGAAGCCTCTCTGATGTTGATAAAATGCTCTGCTTAACTAGACTCAGGGCTTGGCTTTTTGGACTAGCGTCTCATAGACTTCTTTTGTGCATAAAATAAAACTGCACCCCAGGAGTCAGCAAGGCTGTCCTGCCTTGTGGCCTGCTTGTAGGCAACACTACGATGAAAAAAATATGTGATGAGGAGATGACAATGATAGAAAAACAGAGCATACATGAGCTATGGAGAGAGACAGAAGTGAAGCCTCTACCACGGTAAAGACCAGGCGGATGTGAGTGGTCTGCGCTGACACCTGAGATCACAGTGATGTCCAGATTGTGCTGGCACTGAGGGCCATGTCTGGGTCTGTAGTCCTACCACAGCCAGGGTCTGCCGTGATATCTGTGGCCTGTGTTCCCACTGAAGGCCATGAAGATATTTGTGGTGTGTGTTGCCACCTGAAGCTATGTTGCTGTTCATGGTACCATGGAGGGTTGGGGCATACTGATACAAGTGGCTTGGGCTGCCACCCTGGGTCATGATGATGTCAAGGTCCATGCTGCCACCAAGGGCCATGTGTGTGTCTGAGTTGGGTTCTGTGTTGATGGCCATACCCCATGTTTCCACAGAAGGACACATGCACGTTCATGGTCTGTCCTACAGCCTGAAGCCATGTTGATTTGCATTGGCCTTATTGTCCCTGGGGGACAGATCAATGGGGTGGCCTGCGATGCTTCTGAGGGACGTGTCTGGGTCTGGTGGTCCTACTGGAATCTGGAAAATTGTGTCCCTGGTCTGTATTGTCATCAGAAACTACAAGGAAGCTCATGATCTGTGATCCTGCTGACTATAAAGAGCAAGAAAGCTACCTATGCAGTAATAGCAATGATTACAGACACATGGTTGAGAAAGAGAAACACAGGAGGATTATATGATGACCCCTATCACCACTTCAACCCACTGATGGCTCTTGGCAGAGGGCAAGGGCAACAATCCAGTTCTGTTTAAGGGGGAAGCCCACTGAGAGTCTGACCATGCTCCAGTGAGTGTATAGATAACATAAAATTGAACTTTTTTCCATTTTTTTTCTTTTTACAGTTTTTGTGGAGTAGGCACATGGGTCAGAGGGGGCAGACAGGGAAGGACTAGGAAGTGAGTATGATTGAGGTCCCTGATGTGAAATTCCCAAAAAAACAATAAAAATATGTTAGAAAAAAAAGCTACTTCCTCGTTTTCAGCCTTGAGTGTCTCATCACTTGATCATTTCCTGAAGCAACAGATGTTCAATTTATCAGATAAAACAAGATTTTTCTCCTATGACCTGTATTTCAACAGTATTGTTGAATATAATAAATAATAATATAGTTGAGTTACTTAGTGAAAAGAAAAAGGAAATTTTTCAAAAATTTCCACCAGAAAAGGGTAGATATTTGAGGGGAGAAACATATTAACGAACATTATTTTATTACTATTCGAAGTATTTATAAACAATAGGAAATTTGATTTCTTAAATGTTTATAATAATTTGCAAGTTAAAAAAAATAAAATGGGATCTGGGCATGGTAGCATGGGCCTGTGATCCCAGCACTTGGGGAGGCTGAAGCAGGCAGATCTCTGTTAGCTTGAGGCCAGCCTAGTCTACAAAGTGAAACCAAGACATACAAGGCCACACAAACAAACCCTGTCTTGAAAAGAAAAGAAAAAAAAAAGAAAGAAGAAAATGGGGTCTTTAGACATGACTCAGAGGTTAAAACCGCTCTTCCAAAAGACCCACTCTCAATTTGCACCACACAGGTGATACCCTACAACCATCTGAAACTCCTGTTATTGGCAATATAATGCCATCTTCTGGCTTCCATGAACAACGCACACATGGTACACAAACACAAACACATACAGACAAAACACACACAATTATATTTAAAAAGAATCAATAGTAGAAAAATGCCTCAGAAGTTAAAAGCACTTGTTGCTCATGCAGAACACTGAGATTTTTGTCTCTGACATCCACAAGGTGACCCACTATTGTCTGTAACTACAATTCTAGGTGACCCAACAACCTCTATGAACATTGCAAGCAGGAAGTATATACAGGCACATAGGTACATCAAATACAATGATACACATACATAGATGCAGGTAAGATCCTCATGCTTCTAAGTAAAAACAGAACTCTTTTTAAAATAATAAAACATAATTGGAAAAATGAAGATCTGTAACTATATGATAGATGTAGAAGAGAAAAAATAGATAATACAGATATAAGTAAATATAATTATAAACCTGCATGTAGGTATAGATATTGAGACAGTCAAGAGAGTAGTACATATAGTTCCTTCAGATAGCCTACTAAAACTATTCCCTCTCAAAGATTTTTATTTTTAACTACAAATTTTAATTGTGAGTGGTTATAGAAATGTAGATAATAATATCTGAACTTATATGTATGTTTTGTTCAGTTTCTTCCTCTGCATACATTCATCTTTTTGTTATTGTGCTATTTGCTTCCATGTATTCATTCTAAGAAGTTTGAGCAAGTCTTTCATCATACTTTCTGTGAACAAATCCTAGGATGTAAAACTCTTCTGAGTGCTCCTTTGACTTCTGTGTTTCTCAGGCTGTAGATAATGGGGTTTAACATGGGAGTAATGATTGCATACAGCATAGAGATGACTCTGTCTCTGGCAGGAGAGTGTTGACTGGAGGAGGGGCGGATGTAGGTAAATATGGCTGTGCCATAGAACAGGAAGACGACAAGAAGATGGGAAGCACATGTGGAGAAAGCTTTGCGCTTCCCTTCCACTGACTGGATCTTTAGGATGGTGGAGACGATGTATATGTAGGAGATCAAAGTGATCAGAAAAGCACCAACCCCAAAAATACTTCCTATCACTAAAATGAGCATTTCTGCTATATAGGTGGATGAACAGGACAGGGCCATCACAGGTGGGATATCACAGTAGTACTGGTTAACTCGGTTGGACTTACAGAAAGATAGGTTGAAGGTTGCCATTGTGTGGATGAGTGAGTTGAGAAACCCAGCTGCCCAGGTTGCAGTTACCAGCTGCACACAGCGAACCTTGGTCATGATGAGGGAATAACGCAAAGGGAAGCATATGGCCACATACCGGTCATAAGCCATCACAGCCAGCAAGAAAACTTCAGTCCCAGCTAGGGCCACCAGGAAATAGAGCTGCAAAGCACATCCAACAAAGGATATGCTGTGATCCTCACTCAAGAGATTATTGAGCATCTTGGGAACAGTAGCTGATGGGCAGAATATGTCTAGCAGGGACAGATTTGCCAACAGGTAATACATGGGAGTTTGCAGCTTTCTCTCAGTCACAATGGCCAACAGGATGGCTCCGTTGCCCAGCAAAGTGATCTGATAGGTGATGACAAAGGCTACAAAGAGAGGGTAACGGACCTCAGGGAGGTCAGAGAGCCCTATGAGGATGAACTGAGTCACCATTGTAAGATTGTAGACATCCATCGCCTGTCTCTGAAAGGATGTTTCTAAGAGAAATGAAAGCAAAGAATGCAGATTAGGATAACAGGGCATAAAGCTCAGGGGCAATGGAAATACCGAAGTAATAATGAATTATGATTGCTCCACTTTTTAATTCTTAAGACTTTTTCCAAAATTTTTATGCATTTGTACTATTGCTTAAAATGCTCATCTTCTGCTCCTTATCTTTAGAAAGCCCCCTGATATTTTACACTAAAGAGAGCTTGAAAGTGTATCTTCTTTATAGACATTAGCAACCTTTTAATTATGTGATTTTATTAATGAAAGCTGATGGTTTTCTCACATTTCCATAGATAATTGCTTTATTTAGTTTTAATATCAATAATTTTATGCATTATTTCAAACTAAATTAATATAACATAGTTATATATATAGTTTACCCATCATTATATTTTATTTATTTTACATAATTATTATAAGACAGATTCATTAATATGTAAATTTAAGTATATACTAGAAATTTTCAGATACATGGGAAATCAAGTCATTCATAAAGAATGTATACGAATGACATTTTGCCTCAACAAACAAGTATCTCTATTTTCAAGGAATAAATTAGAAAATGTTCCTATGGTTTTAAAAGCATATGCATAGAGCACAAACATTAGCATTTAACTTAACTGGATGCATATTAACAATGTTGGTGGACTGTCTGGAAAAAATCTAACTGAAAGCATGGAAATTAATATTTTTGTTACTTTGAAACAGTATTTTTTACTATCACATATTAAATATTACTATCACATATCACATATTAGAAAATACACATTTAAAATCTTATTAGAAAATGAAACAAGCTCGGTTCCTCCAGACCCAACCTCCAACTCTCACTACCAAATGGGTGATAGAACACCTGATGCAACTTTCCCCTCCCCACTGTTCTCTTATGAATCCTGCAGATCTTTCCCTCCTTCCCCTCCTCCAACAGCTTGTTACTTTATCCAAGTCCTTAACTCCAGATGGCACCTCCTGCTGACACAAAGGACAATTCTGCCAGGGGAACAGGTAGGATGGATGGCTGCAGATCCTCACTTCTGTTCCTTCCTTACAACCACCCCCAGCCTCATCCACAGCACTGAAGCAGAACACCTGCTGCTGTCTTCCTTTATCCTCTGGCCCCCTTCCCGATTGATCACAAAGATTTTCTCCTCCAACATTCTCTCCCCCAATTCACTCCATTATGCCAGCCTCCAACGCCAATAGGCATTCCCTGGGAACACATCACCTGAGTAGGCCAAGGAAACATCCAGTTCCCCAAACTAATCACCTGTGCAATAGCAGATCTTCTGAGATGACTTCTCTTCACTGTCTACTCCAACTCCAAGGAGACTAAATAAACAGATCTGGTGAAACACTATACTCTGCTCTCTCCTATGAAGCCATTCAGACTCCTAGCCTATTCTCATTCCCAAGAGTCAGCTCTCAATACCCAGAAACATGTTTTATCTGGAACCTGCCATAACCATGTCTGTCAGGTCCACAGGAAATTTCCTACAAAGAAAGACACAGCCATCACACTCTCCAAAAATCCAGAGAGGAAACAGAAATTAAAAAGCAAACAATCACAAATCAGCACCTAGATCATTCCAATACCAGATGCCTAGACACCAACATAAAAACACAATCAATAATAGCCTGGGCAATATAGCGTCAATAGAACCCAGCAATTCTATGACAGCAGTCATAGTCCAACACAGTTGAAGCAAAAAAAAAAAAAAAGTACCTTAAAATAACCTTATTAAGATAATAAAGGTCTTTGAAGAGGAAGATAATAAATTCCTTAAAGAAAAAAGAAAGGAAGGAAGGAAGGAAGAAAGGAAGGAAGGAAGGAAGGAAGGAAGGAAGGAAGGAAGGAAGGGAAGAAATTCCTTAAAGAAAACAAAACAACATAAACAGTTGAAGAAAATGAATAAAACTGTTCAAGACTTTGAGGATACCTAGAGAAAATGATTTGTCAGTCAAAAAAAAATTTAGTCTAAAAAACTGACACAAAACACCCACGAAATCTGGGACACTATGAAAAGACCAAACTTAAGAATAATAGGAATTAAGAAAGAAGAAACACAGCTCAAAAGCACAAAAAGTATTTTGTCGTTAATTAATTTATTTATTCACTTTACATTCTGATCACAGCCCCCCTCCTTTCCTCCAGTCCACCCTCACACACTCCTCTTTTCTCCCCCCCATTCTCCCCTCTTCTCCTCAGAAAAGGTGGAAGTCCCCATCTAAGTACCAACCCACGGTGGCATATTAAATTGCTGCAGGAATAGTCGCATCCTCTCCCACTGTGGTCAGATAAGGCAGTCCAGTTATGAGCGTGTATTCAAAGGCAGGCATCAGGGTCAGAGAGGAACCCTGTTCCAGTTGTTGGGGGATTCACATAAAGACCAAGCTGCACATCTGCTATATATGTGCAGGGGGCCTAAAACCAGTCAATGCATACTCTTTGGTTGGTGTTTCAGTCTCAATGAGTCCCCATGGGTCCAGATTAGTTGACGCTGTAGGTCTTCTTGTGCACTTCTTTCCCCACCCCCCCACAGCTCCCTCAATCATTTCCCCAACTCTTCCACATGACTCCCCGCGCTCTACCTAATGTTTAGCTGTGAGTCTCTTCATCTGTTTCCATCAGCTGCTGGGTAAAGTTTTTCAGGGAAGTTATGCTAGACCCTTTCTTCAAGAGTAGCAGGATAACATTAATACTGTCAGAGATGGTTTCTCTCTCATAAGATGGATCTCAAATAGGGCCAGTCTTTTGTTGGCCACTCCCTTGGTCATTGCTCCATCTTTGTCCCTGCACATCTTATAAGCAGGACAACTTTTGAGTCAAAAGTCCTGTGGGTAGGTTGGAGTCTTTATCTCTTCAATGGAAGTCTTGCCTGGTTACAGGAAGTGGCCACTTCAGGCTCTACATCCCCTGTTGCTAAGAGTCTCAGCTAGGAAGACCTCAATAGACTTGCTGAGGTCTCTCCTATCCTACATCTCTGGAGGGTCCCAGAGATACCCCACACACCTCTGAATTCTGTTCTCTCATCCAGCCATCTCTCCCTTGCTCTCCCTACTCCTAATATCTTCCTTCTGCACCCCATCTCCTATCCAGTTCCCTCCATCCATCCAACTCTAACACCTATGATATTTCCCCTTCTGAGTGAGATTCATGCATCCTCCCTTGGGCCCTTCTTGTTACTTAGCTTCTTTGGGTCTGTGAATTGTAGCATGGTTATACTGTACTTTATGGCTAATATTTACTTATAAGTGAGTACATACCATGCATGTCTCAGAAAGTATTTTCAACAAAATCATAGGAGAAAATTTTTCTAAATAAATACCTTTACGAATAAAAGAAGTTAACAGAACACCAAATAGATTAGACCAGAAAAGAAAGTCACCTCAGCACATAATAAATAAGTTAAACATTAAACATTCAGAACAAAGAAAGGATATTTAAAATTGCAAGAGAAAAAGGTCAAATAGCATTCAAAAGCAGACCTATTAGAATTATACCTGACTTCTCAATTGAGACTCTAAAAGCCAAAAGGCCTGGACAAATATATTGCAGACTCAAAGAGACCACAGATGTCAGTCCAAACTGTTATAACCAGCAAAACTTCTTCAGTCACCATAGATGGAGAGAGAAAATAAGATATTTAATGATAAAACTGAAATTAAACATTATTTATCTAAGGAACCAGGCCTATAAAAGGTGCCAGAAGAGAAATTCCAACCTAATGTGGTTAATAAAGCCATGAAAAATACAGAAAATAAATAATCAAAGATTAAAAACAGGAAAAGAATTCAAACATACACACACAAAAACAACAACACAAAATAACAGGAATAAGCAATGATAGGTCATTGATATTTCTCAATATCTATGGTCACAGTTCTTCCATAAAAAGATACAGTATATATGCAGAAAAGGATCCAGCCTTCTGCGTCATACAAGAAACACACCTTAACATCAATTATAGGCATTACCTCAGAGTAAAGGGTTTGATAATAATATTTCAAGCAACTGGAACTAAGAAACAAGTGGATCCATTTTAATATGTAACAAAACAGACTTCAAACCAAAACTAATCAAAAAAATAAGAAAAGACACTACATACTCAACAGAAATAAACTCCATCAAAATGGTATTTCAATTATTAATATCTATGCCCCCAAAACAGACAACCAAAGTTGTAGAAGAACCATTACTACAGCTTGAATCACATGTTGATCCTCTTACACTAGTCAAAGACTTCAATACACCACTCAGAGTTCATCCAGACCAAAACTAAAGAGAGAAATGCTAGAGCTAGCAGAAGTTATCAACCAAATAGACCTAAGAGATATTTACAGAACATTTCACCCAAACACAAAAGAATATACCTTCTTCTCAGCAACTAGTGGATCTTTCTCAAAGTCTGACTTCTTCAAAATCCACATGCTTTGACACAAAGCAAGTCTCACCAGATACAAGAAAATTGAACCTGCCTGCATCCTATCAAACCACCATGATATAAAGCTGGATATCAACACAAAAAGCTTACAAACTCATGGAAAGTGAATAATTGTACTGAGAAAAAAAATGGGCTAAGAAAAAAAATAAACAAAAAGTTGAAGATTTGCTAGAGTTAAATAGAAACAGATGAACAACACAGCCAAACTTACAGGATACAGTAAAAGCAGTTCTAAGAGATAAGTTCATAGCACTAGATGCCTACATCTAATATATATATATTAGACAGATCTCATAATAGCAACTTATCTGGATACCTGAAAACTCTAGGAAAAAGAAAGAAATTAAACCCAAAAAAAGAGTAGACAGCAGGAAATATTAAAACTCAGGGTTGAAATCAATAAAACAGAAACAAAGAGAATACAAAGAATCAATGAAACAGTGTTGGTTCTTTGAGAAAATCAGAAAGATCCACAAACCCTTAACCAGATTAACTAAAGGTAGAGAGAATAGCCAAGTTAACAAACTCAGAAATTAAAAGGGGTACATAACAACAAATACAGAGGAAATCCACAGAATCATTAGAACGTACTTGAAAATCTGCACTCCTTCAAATCGGAAAATCTAAAAGAAATAGATAAGCTTATTAGTAGATACCCCTGACCATCATTAAGTTGAGATCAGATAAGCAAGTAAACAGACATATTACCCCTAGTGAGAAAATAAAGCAGTCATTAAAAGTCTCCTAAATAAAACCAAATAACCCAATTTAAAAATGAAATAGAGATTTGAACATAGATTTTTCAACAGAGGAATATCAAATAGCAGAGAAACACTTAAATGTTCAACACCCTTAGCCGTCAGGGAAATGCAAATCAAAACTACTTTGAGATACTATCTCACACCTGTCAAAAATGTCTAAGATCAGTAACAGGAGTGACAGCTAACATTGGTGAAGATGTGGAGCAAGGGGAACACTCCTCCATTGCTGGTGGGAGTGCAAACTTGTACAGCCACTATAGAAAGACAGGAATTAATCTACGTCAAAATCCAGCTATACCACTTTTAGGTATATTCCCAAATGACACTTCACAAAGGGCCTACCACAAAGACACTTGATCACAATGTTCATTGTTTCTCTATTCATGATAGCCAGAGTTGGAAACAACCTAGCTGTCCCTTAACAGAAGAATGAATAAAGAAAATGTGGTACACTTTCACAATGGAATATTACTCAGCTATTTAAAAAAAAACAATGACATCATGAAATCTGCAAGCAAATGGATAAAAACTTTAAAAAAAAAATATCCTAAATGAGGTAACTCAGATCTAGAAATATAAATATGGCTTGTATTAATTTGTATGTGCATATTAAATAGTAATAAATAAATAAGTTTGTTTATTAAATAAATAATAATAACCAGTCTACTCCCTATAGTCCCATAGAAGTTATATATAGAGAGGAAGGAGCTGAGGAGACACATGGATATCCCTGGGATGGGGACATAGAGTAGATTTTATGGATGAACTGGTGTAGGGGGAATGGGAATAAGATTAGGTGGGGAGAGGTAGGTAAAATGTGGTTGAAAGTGAGAATGCAGGGAAAGACAGCTAGAATTGAGGGGCCTCTGAGGAGGATATAAAAGCCTAGGACAGTGAAAACTTCCTATAGCGTATGAAGGCAATCCTAATGAAGTCTTCAAATAATGAAGACAGAATGCCCCTGGCCAACTCTTGTCTCCATATGAAGCTTTCAGTACCAGAACTAGGTCATAACCAATAGAACTGTTGGCCAAAGTGGTCCTCTGGAAATACCCTAACAACCCTAGCAGTTGCCACGCTAACACGTTTTCCCATTGCAGAAGACAACGCCCACACAACTCTTTAAACATGAAAAGGTTAAGCTGGTGCCTACATAGAGCCTTCACCACATCTTCTAGTGTCTTTGGTAAAGAAGAATACTCTCCAGGCTACCAAAAGAAATACATAAACGTAAACCAAACGAAAAAAACCTTTGATCTGCGATCTGTCCTGCCTGCAATATATGCTATGACAACGGTGGCACAAAACTTGTGGGAGTAATTAACCAATGCCTGATTTGACTAAATTCCCACTCCACTAGACTGAACCCATTCACAACACTGGTTGTGTGACCAAGAACCAGTGACCAGATATAGCTGACACCTAGGGTAAGCCAAATACTACTGGTCTCAAAGAAGAAGGAGGAGGAGAAAGAAGAAAAAGAAGACACAGGAAAATGACTTCTAATGATGTTCTGCTATACTCACAGATCAGTACCTTATTCAGCCATCATCAGAGAAGCTTTCTCCTGAAGCAGATGGAAACTAATAAAAACACCCATAACCAGATATTAGGCAGAGAAGGAGAGACCTTGTAAAACACTTCTCAAAATAGAATGTCTATATCAAATCCCTCCCCTCAGAGCTCAGGGAAACCCATGGAAAAGGAAACAGAGAGAGTGTAAGAGGCAGAGGGGATAGGGGACACAAGAAAAACAAGGCCCTGTGAATCAACATGATCAGAACGTGTATGAGCTCAGAAAGGCAAAAGCAGCAAGCCCAAGATCTGCACAGGCCTGCACCATGTGCTCTGCATATGTATTATAGCTACCAGTTTGGTATTTTTACAGGACTCCTGAGTGAGTGAACAAGCAGGTCTCTTAATTCTAGTGCCTTCTCCTGGAGATATTTTTTTCCTGTGGTTTTACCTTGTCCAACCTTGATTTCTGGCTTTTGTTGTATCTTATTGTATTTTATTACATTAAAAGAGAAAAAAATCAAAAAATAAAATGAAAATGAATATTCTACTACCCTGTTCTATTTATCTTTTCACATAAAAACAATAAATATTTTCTTTGGTCATTTAAAATGCTTACAATAAATAATCCAAATTATAAATAATAATTTTATTCATAAATGGTGTGATGATTTTTCTATCATTTTTCCTATGTAAAATATATATAAGTAATATTAAGATGCCTGAGAGTGTTGGATATGATGGATATAAGGGTGTGCCTTTAATTCCTCATGTAGAAGACTAAGGCAAGAGGATTTTGAATTTGAGGCCAGCCAGGACTACAAAGCAAGACACTGCTTCAAAACACAGGAGAATGAGAGAGCACTCCCTGGAAAAGTGCTGTGTTTCTCTTCTAAACAAACAGCAGATATGGAAAAAAATTAAAAAATGAAACTTTACTGGCAATTTTTTCAAATCACAAAATATAACAGAGAAATTTAATATAAAAGTAAAAATATGTGTATGTCATTATGAAACTTAAGGATGGTTAATAATAGAATATCAACAACAAAAAAAAAAAAAACAGCGCCATGTAAATTTTTAAGTTCTCAAATGCTCACAATCCTGTAGTACTTTTAGACATCTGTCTACAGACTTTGAAAACAGCATGGCAGGTATAAGTTATGTAAATATGGCAGCTTTATCTGAGAGCAACATCTACAGAAAGTAAATTCTAGTTTATACAATAAATCACTTTTATATTTACACACACAAAATTGACTCTTTTCAACAAGACTACAGTAAAGTCATCAATAACATTCTGATCAGACATGGAATATGGTAAATTCATCAATAAACATACTTTGTTTTAAAATTATAACACTAATATGCATCTATCATAAATGAGGGTATATTGTCCTTACGTTTCATACTTCGGTTTTTGAAAGTACCCAATAAAAGGCATGGCCTTGACACACAGGGTATAGAACTCGCTAGTGTGGAGAGGGTGCCTCTATTTATCCCAAAAACCTCCTCTTCCTAATTCAAACATAAGTAAATATTAAGCTTTTTCAATGAATTAGGGGAAAAAAAGGTATACGCTGCCCATCATATATTTCTCCGGAAATTTTTATGTAACAATCCTAATGTACAGATAAATAGGTTCTTAATAGAGATTCTAGAAAGCTTTCACAAAACACAATCTATGTGTTTTGTGTGATTCTTAATATAATACATAATTATAAATGAGAATGGGCATACATGGCTGGCATTAAATATGTTAGAAATTACCTAGAACTCACACTTTCTTACTACCATTGTCTCTTACCACTTTTAGGGTGCTGAAAGCCAAATATATGAAGCTTTTTTTTTTCAAAAAATATTTAAGTTTCTGCTATATACAAAAAAGAAGCAGTTGCTACTTAAAAAAAGTAAAAAATAAACTTTAAATCTTGGCATAATTAAAACTGTATTTAATTTATTGTAAGAACTTTAGTAAAATAATATAGGTAAATTTTGCTTTAAAAGGGGGTCACAATGCCAGTAAAAGAAAAATTCAGCAAATTAAAACAAATGACCTGGCAAACAAATTATTCAGCAGATAAAGTAAAGTCACCACTTGAACGTAAGATTCAGATCAGAAGTTAGTACATAATTTATATCATCTTTTCCTCAGGGAATCATGATAACAAGAACTTTAGAGAGACTATGCACATTACATTCAACCTGATGATGGCATCAGATAGATAATTAATTTAATGTAAGCGTTAAAGTAATTCTGTGGCACAGCAGTGACATTTTAGTTTATTGTAGTGGCCTAGCAAATGTGTTCAACCCCTGGCATTCCATCAACGATAGACATAAAATATAAATTCATACACTTTCTCAAAGTATTACGTTTTTAAACTCAAATGAGTTATAAACTAAATAAACAACAACTCCATGACTTAAATAAAAATAAAGGATATGGTAGGATAAGGTAAAAAAAAAAAATAAATATGGCCAGAAGACATCAAAGAATAAAAGTACACCAACAACTGCTTCAAAATACAATTAAATTATGATTTTAGAAATGGTCTTTTTCTTGCTGTACTAAAACTTTACAATTTTTATGCATTAGACGCTTCTTGTGAAAGCTATACGTCACCCACATGACCATAAAACAGCTCAGATCAAGCATGAATAGAAATGAAAATTGATTTGAACATGTATCTTGTAACTTGACTCCTGGTAGCACAGAAAAATTAGGTAGATAGATGATTAATTGACTGATAGATGGTAGATAAGTGGACAGATGCTGGAGAGACGGCTTAGCAGTTAAGAGCTGTCATTGGTATTTCAAAAGACCTGGGTTCATTTCCCAGACCTGATGATGGCTCACATCCATCTTCGTAACTATATGCAGATGTGATGTCTTCTTCTGACCTCCATGGACACCAGGCGCACACATAATGTATATACATATATGCAAAACACTGACACATATAAAACAAAATATAAGAAATACTTTTTTCAAAAAGTAGTAGATATAGGTACATAGATGATAGATTTGTGCTTGCAATTAGTCAATCTGTGTAAATATTAATGAATGTCACAGTGTTTCATTTTTCTATAAATTTTTAGATCAAGTAGGAAAGTCAGAAGCATAATCATTACAAACAATGTAGCCAGTTGTGGTGGGTAACCAATGGAAATACCTGTGTTGATCTGGAGTTTTGTTGGCTACCCTGACCAGATACTCCTAGGTGTCTCGCGTGTTGTTCGGTAGTTTTCATTTAACGACCCATGTCCTAGGGGAGTAACCTTAACCCTCCACACACTATAGTATCGTTTAAACTTATTTTTTTACTATTTCTCTCATTTTTTAAATGATAGCTTGTACCAACTCAATTCTAAAATGCTAACTGAATGAACACAAAGTAAATTCAGACCAGATAAAAACATGGTTTAAAAGGTAGCATGTGTCCAGTATCAAAGAAATTTGAAAGAATAGGAGAACATGGATATAAAAAACAAAGAATAACTATCATATTCCTTATTGCTTTTCTTCTGGAAAACCTAGCTATTCTCTCACAAAATGGCTGAATTTTTTTTAAAAATGAAGCTTTTGCAATCAATGAAATTCGAATTTCTAGAAGTGCAATATATCTTTATTCTAAATATAAGCTAGGAATGTTGGCATCATGCACATATTGAATTGGAGTTCCAAGTAAGATTTACTAAGTCAGAGTGAAGTCTTTAATCTGTGTAATATTGTCCTTAATAATTTATATTTTGCTACAAGAAAGGATAAATTATTTCTCTTATCTTCACTTATCTTCAAACTATTTACTTTTCTTCAAATTATTCACTTATCTTCAAATCTATCATCTTTCTGTTATCACAATTTATCTCTTATATACATAAATATTAAATCAGTAGTTTATCAAAATACAGAATTCATCCCAGAAGGGGAAAGACACACGCAGTATATACTCACATATAATGTGGGTATTAGACCTATAAGATAGGATAAACCTGCTAAAATCTGTACACCTAAAGAAGATAGACAAGAAGGGACCCTGGGTAAGATGATCAACCTTACCTTAGGAAGACAAATGGGATGGACATTGGATGTAGGAGAAAACAAGTAACAGGACAGGAGCCTACCACTGAGGGCCTCTGAAAGTCTCTACCTAGCAGTGTATCAAAGCAGATACTGAAACTCATAACCAAACCTTCATCAAAGTAGAGGGAATCATATGAAAGAAGGGGGAGTTAGTATGACCTGGAGAGGACAGGAGCTCCACAAGGACCAAATATATCAGGGCAGGGGGGTCCTCTATGAGACTGATTCTCCAACCAAGGACCATGTATGGATATAACCTAGAATCCCTGCAGAGATGTATCCCATGGTAGCTCAGTATCCAAGTGGGTACCCTAGTAAGGGGAACAGGGACTATTTCTGACAGGAACTCAATGGCAGGGTCTTTGACCTCTCCATCCCCCAAGGGAGGAGCAGCCCTGCTAGGCCACAGAGGAGGACATTGTAGCCAGTCCTGAAGATATCTGATAAGCTAGAGTCAGATGAAAGGGGAGGAGGTCCTCCCCAATCAGTGGACTTGGAAAAGAATAGGGAGGAGATGAGGGAGGGAGAGTGGGATTGAGAAGGAATGAGGGAGTGGGATACAGCTGGGATACAAAATTAATAAATTGTAACTAATATTAAAACAAATAAAAATTTAATTAAAAAACAGAATTCAATATGTTGTTTGATTATGTTTAAATGTTGATTTACCAAGATATTCCTTTTTTTTTCTTCCAGAGAAAGAAAATGACAATATGGCATACCCACCCAACAGTCATGATGCACAGGTGGGAGAGTGTGGCTCCTGTGAGCAAGTATGTGGTGTAGAGACTGGAGAGAAAGAGAAACAGAATGGTTTGTGCACTATAAAGACAGGTGGAACTGGAGATGTGAGGGTGGTGGAGCAGCTTAATATGAGAAGTCTGTGCTGTCACCATAGCCATTGATATCACAGCCCATGCTGCCTCTGAGGCTCATGTCTGCATGGCCTTGCTGCAGCAGAAGTCTGTGTCAGTGTCCTTGGCCCGTGTTACCACCAAAGGCCATGGAGATGTCACTGATCTGGGCTGGTGATGGGACCATGTTAATGTCCAAGGGCTCTGCCTTGCTGTTCTGCCCCTCACAGGTTACTACGTGCGGGAAAGCTGGCCCTTCCTCTCACCTGGGCAGTGCAAGAGAGCTAGTGGTGTGGCTGTAGCTGGCCTCACCCCTCACCAGCTGTGGCATTCAATAGAGCTGGTCCCCCACTCCTTGCTGGCCATGCAATGACATGGATTCAAGAGAGTTTGTCTTGCTGGTAGGCTAACGAAATCAGCTACCAACCCAGGTCCAGATCCAGGGCTTGGAGTTGGCCTGACCCAACATTTACTCCATCTAAGAACTGCTGAAGCATATGAAAAAATGTGGTACTGCAGAACCTTTATGACACAAAGCAACAACAGATCTGTGAGGAGTCCCACTGAGGATCGAGTAATGATGATGTTGAAGAAGCAACGAGCCTCAAACCCAGACCAATGACTCATTGAAATGAACATTTGCAAGTAAAGCTATTCAGGCCAAAGGGGAAAGTGTGTGAGACACCGAGACATATCGAAGCTTCAACAGCAAGATGTTTTTTTTTCTTATATCTTTGTTTCTGTTTTGTTTTGTTTTGTTGTTTGGGGGGTGAGATTGCAAGGACAGGGGTGGATATGGAGGGAAGAGAAGATGAGTGGGATTAGGTTACATGATATGAAATTTTCCAAGAATCAATTAAAAGTATTTTTAATGATCGCACATTGTCTCAAATGAGTTTTTAAATAATCATCAACTGGGTAGATTTAGAATTTCATTTTGGCAGTAAACTGGAATTTTTCTAGTTAAAAATATTTGATTGTTGCTCTTAGCAGGCCTTCTGGTGTTGGTCTCCTTGGTTTGCGTGTGGTGTATATGCAAGATTGGAGTCTCACAACAGTGTAATGCAGCCATGATCATTCAGGCCTTTACAGCCATTGAAGCAGGACAGTCTCCCCAAGCATGGTTGACTACCATAAAAAGCTAAAATGTTATGCTCAGGATGCGAGGCTAAGCACTGCACTCAGGGTCAGCCACTTTCGACCCAGAGAAGAGCATGTCTGATTGCATGCGGGTTGATGCCCCAGGTCCCGCCTCTGAGAAA
>REGO01000195.1:3374648-3406938 GCA_010120015.1 Rhombomys opimus | reverse complement strand
AGAGGCATGCATGCAGAAAGGGGGGGAGGGTGGGACCGGGAGGGGAGGAGGGAGGGGCTTATGGGGGGATACAAAAGGAATAAAGTGTAATTAATAAAAGTTAAATAAAAAATTTAAAAAAATATTTGAGACTTTCATGCATGAGTACTGCGCTTGCACCATTCCTGTCCCTCCCCCAACTCACACACATTATTCTTGTGTCCTTACTAATTTTAAATTTAGGACCTTTTCTTTACTTATTGTTACTTATACAAGCACACATAAATGTATGTGGCAAATATATAATTGTTAATAATTGTGTACATAATCATACACATATAATATTATATACATATATCCTACTAATTCCAATTTCAGAAGTGACCACCTCCTAGCCAGGCAGAACTACTGGAAGGAAGGGAACAACCCACCACAAAACCTGTGAATCAAAAATTACCCTGCCCACCAGAAGTGTAAGGATAATGAGGGAACAAAGATAGCAGAAAAGTCCAAACAACAATTGGCCCAACCTGAGACCCACCCCATGGTAGAGAGTCAGCTGCTAACACTAATAATGATACTCTGCTATGCTTTCAAACAGGACCCTAATATGACTGTCACTTGGGAGGTTCCAGCCAACAGCAGATAGAGACAGATGCTGTGACTTGCAGCCAAGCACAGAATAGAACTCTGGAGATCCTGTGGAAGTGCTGGAAAAAAGATGGAAGGACCCAGAGGGGAGAGGAACCTCACAAGAAGACCAACAGAGACAACTAACACAGTCCCATGGAGCCTGTCAGACTCTGAGGCACCAACTAAGGAGTATGCATGATCTGGACCTAGGCCCCCTACACACATGTGGCTGATGGGTGGCTTGATCTTCATATGGGGCACCTGGTGAGGGGAGGTAGGGGTTGTTTCTGAAATGGACTCTACTGCCTGCTTTTGGATTGCTTCCCCCTGGCAGGGCTGCCTTTCCTGACCTCCGGGGATGAAAATAAGAGCAGTCCTGATGTGATTTGATGTGCTGGGGAAGGTTAATATGGGGGACTCCCCTTTTCTGAGGGGAAAGGAGAAGGGGGAGATGGAAAAAGGGGAATATGAGCGAATGGGGGAAGGTGAGGAATGGAGCACCCTTGGGATATAAAGTAAATAAACAAACATAAATTTTCAAAAAAATTAAAAATACCCAGCTGCAAGTTCTTACCCACGTTATTCCCCTAGAACTCATCCAATAGCTATAAACTACATCCCAACACTTAGATGAAAATTTCTAGCCCACACCCTGGCTTCCTTACCTGAAGGCTTGCCAGCATCAGGGATCCCAGGAGACAGTGGTCCTGAAGAGTCCAGATTCAAAGGTATTACCCAAAACCTCAGAGGCCATGCAAGCTACAAAAACCCCAGGGGAGACACCCTACGGGATCTGAAAAGTAGCTAGTCACCAGAATTTCAGGAGACTCAGGACAGTAGACAGTAAGAAACAAAAACTAAGGGGGAAACATCCAAAGAATACCAATTCGGCAAATATAAACTCAGAAATCAGCATCTAAACCTATAATAACTGCAAAACCCAGATGGCAAAAGGCCAGTGTAAGAACACAATTGAGCACTGGGGCAATATGGCATCACCAGAGCCCAGGAATCCTACTACAGTAAGCCCTGGATATTCTAACATGGCTGAAGCATGAGAAAATGATCGAAAATCCAGTCTTACGAAGATGATAGAGGCCATTAAAAAGGAAACAAATAAATCCCTTAAAGAAATACAGAAAAAATACAATCAAACGGTAAAGAAAATAAATAACACCATTCAAGACCTGAAAATGAAAAGTAGAAGCAATAATGAAAACACAAAGTGAGGCAATCCTGGAGATGGAAAAACTAGGTAAGAAAACTGGAACTATAGAGACAAGTATCACAAACAGAATACAAGAGCTAGAAGACAGAATCTCAGACATAGAAGATAAAATAGAGGAAATTGATACCTTGGTCAAAGAAAATGTTAAATCTAAAAACTTTCTTACATAAAGTATCCAAGAAATCCGGGACACTATGAAAAGACTAAACCTAAAAGTAATCAGTGTAGAAAAGGGAGATTTCCAACTCAAAAGTTCCAGAAAATATTTTCAACAAAATTATTGAAGAAAATTTCCACAATGTAAAAAAATATATATGCCTGTAAACATACAAGAAACTTAGAGAACATGGCATCGTTTAGAACAAAAATGAAAATTTTCCCAACACATAATAATCAAGACTCTAAATGTACAGAACAAAGAAAGAATATTAAAAGATGCAAGGGGAAATGGCCAAGTAAAATATAAAGGTATACCTAACCAGAATCGCACAGGATTTCTCAAGAGAAACCCTAAAAGCCAAAAGGGCCTGGGCAGATGTCTTACAGTCTCTAAGAGACCACAGAAGCCAGCACAGACTATTATACCAAGCAAAATCTTCAATCACCATAAATGGAAAAAAAGAAACAAGTTATTCTATGACAAAACCAAAAGTAAACAATATCAACAAGCCAGCCTTACAGAAGATACTAGAAGGAAAACTGCAACCCAAGGAGGTGAGCTCCACCCAAGACACAGACTAACAGATTGGTTGCAAAAAGAGGATCCAACATTCTGCTGCATTCATGAAACTCACCTCTGCAACAAAGATAGTCACTAACTCAAAATAAAGGACTGAAAAACGGTTTTCTAAGCAAGAGGACCTAGAAAGCAAGCTGGAGTAGCCATCCTAATATCTAATAAAATAAACTTTGAACCGAAATTACTCAAAAGAGATGAGGAGGGACACTTCATTCTCATCAAATGAAAAATTCATCATGAGAACATCACAATCCTGGATATCAATGCCCGAAATACAATGGCACCTACATTCATAAATGAAACATTAATAAAGCTTACATCACACATTGATCCCAACAACTTAATAGTGGGAGAGTACAACACCCCACTCTCACCAAGGAATAGATCATCGAGAAAGAAGCTAAAAAGAGAAATAGTGACACTTACAGAGGTCTTAAATCAAATGGACCTAATAGATGTCTACAGAACTTTTCACCCAAACACAAAAGACTATACATACCTTCTTCTAAGTACCTCATAGAACCTTCCCCAGAATTGAGCATATAGTTGGGCACAAACCAAGCTTCAACAGATACAAGAAGGTTGGCATAATCTCTTGTATCCTATCAGACCACCACTAGACCTCAATAACAATAGAAATAACAAAAAGCCTACACACACGGAAACTAAACAACTCTCTGCTCAACAACAATTGGGTCAGGGAATCAAGAAAGAAATTAGAGGCTCCCTGAAATTCAATGAAAATGAAGGTACAACTAACCCAAATGTATACGACAAATGAAAACAATGCTGAGAGGGAAGTTCATAGCACTAAGTGCCTACAGAAAGAAGGTTAAGACATCTCATACGAGCAACTTAATAACACTAACCTGAAAGCCCTGGGGGGAAAAAAGAAGTAGACAAACACAAGAGGAGTAGACTTAAGAAATAATTAAATTCAGGGTTGGATTCAATGAATTAGAAACAAAGAAAGCAATTCAAATAATCAATGAAACCAAGAATTGATTCTTCAAGAAAATCAACAAGATATACAACTATCTAAAAGACAGAGAAAGACTATCCAAATCAGCAAAATCAGGAACAAAAAGTAGCATATAACATCAGACATGGAGGAAATTCAAACAATCATTAGGTCTTACTGCAAAAGCATATAGGTAAAATATTAGAAAATAAAATGGACAATTTCTCTTGATAGATTCCATTTACCAAAGCTGAATCAAGATCAGGTAAATAGATTAAATAATCCTATATCCCATCCCCCCAAGGAAATAGAAGCAGTCATCAAAAGTCTCCCTTCAAAAAAGGCCAAGGACCAGATGGTTTCGGCGCAGAATTGCACCAGACCTTCAAAGAAAAGCTAACTCCAATTCTCTTCAAACTATTCCACAAAATAAAAACAGAAGGAACATTACCAAACTTATTCTATGAAGCCACAATCACCTTGATACCTAAACCACATAAAGACCCAACAAAAAAAAGAGAATTTCAGACCTATCTCTCTTATGAACATTGATGCAAAAATACTTGCAAACAGAATACAAGAACACATAAAAGATATCATCCACCATGACCAAATAGAATTGATCCCATGCATTCAGGGGTGGTTCAATATATGAAAATCCATCAATGTAATCCACCATATGAACAAACTGAAGGAGAAAAATAACATAATCATCTCCTTAGATGGCAAAAAAAGCATTTGACAAAATCCAACAGCCATTTATGTTTAAAGTCTAGGAGAGATCAGGGATACAAGGCACATATCTAAACATAGTAAAGACAATATATAGCAAGCTTATAGCCAACATCAAACTAAACAGAGAGAAACTTAAATCAATCCCACTGAAATCATGGACAAGGCAAGGCTGCCCATTCTTTCCTTATCTCTTCAAGAGATAAGGAAAGACTCTTTCTAAAGGAAAGAGTCAAAGAATCACTATTTGCAGATGATATTATAGTATACACGAGTGACCCCAAAAATTCAACCTGAGAACTCCTTCAGCTGATAAACACCTTCAGCAAAGTGGTCAAATACAAAATTAACTAAAAAAAAAAAGAAAAAGAAAAGAAAAAACAGTATAGCCCTCCTGTATATGAAAGACAAAACTGTTAAGAAAGATATTAGGGAAACTACACAGATTGTAATAGTCACAAATAACATAAAAAATTAAAGAAGAATTCAGAAGATATATCTCCCATGCTCATGAATCAGTAGAATTAACAAAGTACAAATGGTCATCAAGGCAAAAGCAATCTACAAATTCGTGTAATTCCCATCAAAATACCAACACAATTCTTTAAATATCTTGAAAGAACAATTTTCAATTTCATATGGAAAGAAAAACAGAATTGTTAAAAACAGTCCTGTACAACAACAGATTGTCTGGAGGTAACTTCATCTCTAATCTCAAGCTTCACTACAGAGCAATAGTAATAAAAATGGCATGGCACTGGCATAGAAACAGAATGATGGATCAATGGAATCAAAAAGAAGGCCTAGAAATAAACCCACACATTTGTGGTCATCTGACTTTTGACAAAGATGCCAGAACCATACAATGGCAAAAAGACAGCATCTTCAACAAATGGTGCTAGCCTAACTGGATGTCTATATGGAGAAAAATGAAAATAGATCCATATTTATCACCCTGCACAAAACTAAAGTCCAAGTTGATCAAAGACCTCAAAATAAAACCAGACACACTAAATTTGTTAGAAGAAAAAGTGGAGAAAAGCCTTGGACTCATTGGCACAGAAGAAAACTTCCTGAACAGAACACCAACAAAGCAGGCTCTAAGAGCAACAATCAATAAATGGGACCTCAAGAAACTGAAAAGCTTCTGTAAAGCAAAGGACACTGTCATCAGAACAAAACAACAGCCTACAGACTGGGAAAGGATCTTCACCATCCCTACATCTGAAAGTATTAATATCCAGAATATATAAAGAACTTAAAAAGTTAAACACCAACAAATCAAGTAATACAATTTAAAAATGGGGTACACAACTAAACAGAGAATTCTCAATGGAGGAATATTGAATGGCAGAGAAACACAGAAAATGCTCAACAAATCAAGTAATCCAATTAAAAAATGGGGTACAGATCTAAACAGAGAATTCTCGACAGAGGAATATCAAATGGCAGAGAAACACTTAAAGAAATGTCCAACGTCAGGGATGACCCTAAGATTTCACCTTATACCCATTAGAATGGCTAAGATCAAAAATTCAAGTGACAACACATGCTGGAGAGGTTGTGGAGAAAGGGTAACCCTCCTCCTCTGCTGGTGGGAATGTAAACTTGTACAACCACTCTGGAAATCAATCTAGCTCTTCCTCAGACAACTAGGAATAGGGCTTCCTCAAGATCCAGCTACACCACTCCTAGGCATATATCCAAAAGAGGCTCAAATACACAATAAGGACATTTGCTCAACCATGTTTGTAGTAGCTTTATTTGTAACAGCCCATATGCCCCTCAACTGAAGAATGGATATAGAAATTGTGGTACATCTACACTATGGAATATTACTCAGCAATAAAAAACAAGGAAATCATGAAATTTGCACGTAAATGGTGGGAACTGAAAAGATCATCCTGAGTGAGCTATCCCAGAAGCTGAAAGATACACACGGTATATATATATATATATATATATATATATATATATATATATATATATATATACTCACTCACATAGACATATAATATAGGATAAACCTACTATAGTCTGTACACCTTAAAAAACTAATCAAGAGGGAGGACTCTTGCTATAATGCTCAATCCCCATGCCAAAAGGCAAAGAGGATGGACATCAGAAGAAGGAGAAAAGAGGGAACAAGTCAGGAGCCTGCCACAGAGGGCCTCTGAAAGGCTCTGCCCTGCAGACTATCAAAGCAGATACTGAGACTTATAGCCAAACTTTGGGCAGAGTGCATGGAATCTTATGAAAGAAGTGGGAAACAGTAAGATCTGGAGAGGACAGGAACTCCACAAGGAGAGCAACAGAACCAAAAAATTTGAGCACAGGGGTCTTTCCTGAGACTGATAGTCCATCAAAGGACCATGCATGGAGATAACCTAGGACCCCTGCACAGATGTAGCCCATGGCAGTTCAGTGTCCAAGTGGGTTCTATAGTAATAGGAACAGGGACTGCCTCTGACATGAACTAATTGGCCTGCTCTTTAATCAACTCCCCTTGAGGGGGGAGCAGCCTTACCAGGCCACAGAAGAAGACAATGCAGCCACTCCTGATGAGACCTAACAGACTAGGATCAGAAGGAAGGAAAAGAAGACCTCCCCTATCAGTGGACTTGGGGAGGGGTATGCATGCAGAGGGGAGAGATAGGGAGGGCTTGGGAGGGGAAGAAGGGAGGGAACCACAGGAGGGATACAAAATGAATAAAGTGTAATTAATAAAGAAATAAAAAAAAGAAATGCTCAACATACTTAGTCAACAGGAAAATGAAAATTAAAAAGAACCTGAGATTTCACCTTACACCCATTGGAATGGCTAAAATCAAAAACTCAAGTGACAATACATCCTGGAGAGGATGTGGAGAAAGGGAACCCAACTCCATTGCTGGTGGGAATGTAACCTTGTACAACCACTTTGAAAATAAATCTGGCACTTTCACAGAAAATTGGGAATAGTGCTACCTCAATACCCAGCTATACCACTCCTAGCCATGTATCTAAAAGATGCTCAAGTATACAACAAGGACATTTACTCAACCATGTTTGTAGCACCTTCATTCATAATTGTTAGAACCTGGAAACAACCCAGATGTCCCTCAACTGAAGAATGGATACAGAAATTGTGGTACACTTACACAATGGAATACTACTTAGCAATTAAAAACAAGGAAATCATGAAATTTGCATGCAAATGGTGAATCAAGAAAAGATCCATCCTGAGTGAGGTATCCCAGAAACAGAAAGACACACACAGTCTATACTCGCTTGTAAGTGGATACTAGACATATAATATAGGATAAACCTACAAAAATCTGAACACCTAAAGAAGGCAAGCTAGAAGGAAGACCCTGGGTAAAATGATCAATCCTCCCTCAGAAACGCAAACAGGACTGACTTTGGAAGAAAAACAAAACAGGCAACAGGACATAAGCCTTCCAGGGAAGGCTCTGAAAGACTCTAACCAGCACTGTGTAAGAGCAGATAATAAGACTCATAAACAAACTTTGGGCAGAGTACAGGGAATCTTAGGAAAGAAGGAGGAGAAGCAAGATCTGGAGAGGACAGGAGCTCCACAAGGATAGCAGCAGAACCAAAATATCTGGGCACAGAGGTCTTTTCTGAGACTGATACTCCAACCAAGGACCATTCATGGATATATCCTAAAACCCCTGCTCAGATGTAGCCCATAGCAGCTCAGTATCCAAGTGGGTACTCTAGTAAGGGGAACAGGGGACTGTCTTGACATGAACTCAGTTGTTAGCTCTTCGACCGCCTCCCCTAGATGGGGGAGCAGCCTTGCCAGGCCACAGAGGAGGACAATGCAGCCAGTTTACATGAGATCGGAAAAGCTAGTGTCAGATGGAAGGGGAGGAGGACCTCCCCTATCTGTGGACTTGGAGAGGAGTGCAGGAGGAAATGAAGGAGGGAGGATGGTTTTGGTAGGGGAGAAAGGAGGGGGCTACAGCTGGGATACAATTTGAATAAACTGTAATTAATATAAAAAATAAAAATTTAAAAAGAAAGGAAAAAAAAACAAGGAAATCATAAAATTTGCATGCAAATGGTGGGAACTAGAAAAGATCATCCTGAGTGAGATAACCTAGAAGCAAAAAGACAAACATGGTATATACTTATTTATAAGTGGATATTAGACATTTAACATAGGATAAACATACTAAAATCTGTACACCTAAAGAAGCTAAGCAAGGAGAAGACCATGGATAAGATGATCAATCCTCACACAGAAAGGCAAACTGGATAGACTTTGGAAGAGGGAGAGAACAGGGAATAGGACAGAAACCTACAATAAAGGGCCTCTGAAAGACTCTACCCAGCAGGATATAAAAACAGAGGCTGAGACTCATAACCAAACTCTGGGCAGAGTACAGACAATCTTTTGAAAGAAAGGGGAGATAGAAGACCTGGAAGGGACAGGAGCTCCACAAGGAGAGCAACAGAACCAAAAAAATCTGGGCACAAGCGTCTTTTCTGGGACTGATGCTCCAATTAAGGACTATTCATGAAGATAACCTAGAACCCCTGCACAGATGTAGCCCATGGCAGCTCAGTCTCTAAGTGGGTTTCCTAGTAATGGGAACAGGGACTGTCTCTGACATGGACTCAGTGGCTGGCTCTTTGATCACCTTCCTCCTGATAGGGGAGCAACCTTACTAGGCCACAGAGGAAGACCAGTCCTGATGGAACCTGATAGGTTATGGTCAGAGGGAAGAGGAGGAGAACCTCCCATCAGTGGACTGGGGGAGGAGCATGGGAGGACATGAGGGAGAGAGGGTGGGATAACGGGATGCAGGAGGGAGATACAGCTGGGATAGAAAGTGAACAAACTGTAATTAATTAAAAAATATTTTTTTAAAAAATTAAAATTGAGGAGGTTTGAAGAGATGGCTCAGAGACTAAAAACACTGAATGCTCTTCCACAGGACCCATATTCAATTCCCATACACATACATGGTGACATCCTTCCACCTGAAACTCCTGTTCCTGAGGTTACAATGCCTTCTTCTGGACTCAACACTCATTGAATGCATGTGGTGCACAGATACACGTATAGACAAACAGTTGCCTAAGTAAATTTAATAGTGGAGGGGATATTTCAGGAGTTAAACACACTTGCTACTCTGGCATAGGACTAGGGTTTGTTCGCTGACATACACATGGTAACCCACTACTACCTATAACTCCGGTTCCAGGACATCCAACACCCATTATGGACAATATGAACGTAAGCATGCCCACCGTGAACATAATATGCATGCAGGCATAAGCTCAAGTTCATACAGAAAATAACAATTAAAAATCTTTTCAAAATAACAAAACAAAATTAGAACACTAATGGAGACCTGTAACTACATGGATACATAGAGATAAGAAACAAAAAGAAAGATATATATATATATATATATATATATATATTTACAGATTTACATATATGTATAAATATGATTTAGGTATGCATATAGATACAGATATTGATGCAGGTAAGACATCAATATAGTTCCTTCAGATAGCCTACTGAAACTATTCATTCTCAAAGATTTTTATTTTTAACTACAAATTTTACTTGAAAGTAGTTATAGAAATATGGATAATAATATCTGAACTTATATGTATGCTTTGTTAGGTTTCTTCCTCTGCATACATTATGTTTTATTATTGTGCTACTTGCTTCCATATAGTCATTCTAAGAAGTTTGAGCAAGTCTTTCATCATACTTTCTGTGGGCAAATCCTAGGATATAAAATTCTTCTGAGTGCTCCTTTGACTTCTGTGTTTCTCAGGCTGTAGATAATGGGGTTTAACATGGGAGTAATGACCCCATACAACATAGAAATGAGTCTGTCTCTGGCAGGAGAGTGTTGACTGGAGGAGGGGCGGATGTAGGTAAATATGGCTGTGCCATAGAACAGGAAGACGACAAGAAGATGGGAAGCACATGTGGAGAAAGCTTTGCGCTTCCCTTCCACTGACTGGATCTTTAGGATGGTGGAGACGATGTATATGTAGGAGATCAAAGTGATCAGAAAAGCACCAACCCCAAAAATACCTCCTACCACTAAAACGAGCATTTCTGCTACATAGGTGGATGAACAGGACAGGGCCACCACAGGTGGGATATCACAGTAGTACTGGTTAACTCGGTTGGACTTACAGAAAGACAGGTTAAAGGTGGACATTGTGTGGAGGAAGGAGTTGAGAAACCCAGCTGCCCAGGTTCCAGTTACCAGCTGCACACAGCGAACCTTGGTCATGATGAGGGAATAACGCAAAGGGAAGCATATGGCCACATACCGGTCATAAGCCATCACAGCCAGCAAGAAAACTTCAGTCCCAGCTAGGGCCACCAGGAAATAGAGCTGCAAAGCACACCCAACAAAGGATATGCTGTGATCCTCACTCAAGAGATTATTGAGCATCTTGGGAACAGTAGCTGATGGGCAGAATATGTCTAGCAGGGACAGATTTGCCAACAGGTAATACATGGGAGTTTGCAGCTTTCTCTCAGTCACAATGGCCAACAGGATGGCTCCGTTGCCCAGCAAAGTGATCTGGTAGATGATGACAAAGACCACAAAGAGAGGATAACGCACCTCAGGGAGGTCAGAGAGCCCTATGAGGATGAACTGAGTCACTGTGGTAAGATTGTAGACATCCATCTCTTCTGTCCACAAGGCTATTTCTAATGGAAATGAAAGCAATGAATGCATTAGAATCATAAAGCAGGGATACTGGTTCTGAGAAACTGGAAAACAGAAGAGTATTATTGAAGGTGAATTGTCTTACCTCTATCTTTCTTATTATTGTCTGATCATAGTGGATGATTTTTATGTGTGTTGGATTCTCTTTGCAAGTGTTTTATTGAGTGTTTTTGTATCTTTGTTCATAAGAGAAATTGGTCTGTAGATCAATTTGTTGAATCTTTGTGTGTTTTCACAGTAACTGTAGCTTCATAACATAAATTTATCAATGTTCATTCTGTTTCTATTTTGTCAAATAATTTCAGTAATATTGGCATTAACACTTCTTTAAAAGTCTGGTAGGATTCTGCACTAAAACAATTTGGCTCTAGACTTTTCTTGGTTGGGAGACTTTTTTCCAAATTTTTATTTTTTTATGTTAATTACAGTTTATTCACTTTGTATCCCAGCTGTAGCCCCCTTCCTCATTCCCTCCCAATCCCCACCCACCCTCATCTCCTCCCTGCCCTTCTGTAAGTCCAGTGATAGGGGAGGTCCTCCTCTCCTTCCATCTAACCATAGTTTATCAGGTCTCATCAGGGCTGGCTGCATTGTCTTTTTCTGTGGCCTAGCAAGGCTGCTCCTTCCTCAGGACTGGAGATAGGGGGAACAGGTCAAAGAGCCAACTGATCTACTTTTTACATTGCCTTCAACATTTCTTTCATTTTTATATGTCTTATTTTAATGTGTTTGACACTAGATACTTCTTCAGTCTAAATTAAGGTAGAATTAGAGTATTACACAATTGCATACTTCATATATTCTATTATATAATCATCATATTATATATACATTTATATTCAATGGTATATAAAATTTAATCCTCACAAAGAAAGACAAACAGGATGGGCATCAGGAGAGGGAGAAAACAGGTAACAGGACAGGAGCCCACCACAGAGGGCCTCTGAAAGACTTTCCCCAGCAGGGTATCAAAGCAGATGTTGAAACTCATAGCCAAACTTTGGGCAGAGTGCAGGTAATCTTTTGAAAGAAGGGGGAGATAGAAAGACCTGGAGGGGACAGGAGCTCCACAAGGAGAGCAACAGAACCAAAAAAATCTGGGCACAAGCGTCTTTTCTGAGACTGATGCTCCAATTAAGGACTATTCATGAAGATAACCTAGAACCCCTGCACAGATGTAGCCCATGGCAGCTCAGTCTCTAAGTGGGTTTCCTAGTAATGGGAACAGGGACTGTCTCTGACATGGACTCAGTGGCTGGCTTTTTGATCACCTTCCCCCTGCTGGGGGAGCAGCTTTACCAGGCCACAGAGAAAGACAATGCAACCAGTCCTGATGAGACCTGATTGGCTAGGGTCAGAGGGAAGAGAAGGAGGACCTCCTGTCTCAGTGGACTTGGGCAGGGGCATGGCAGGACATGACGTAGGGAGAGTGGGATTGGAAGGGAGGGAGGGAGGGGGCTAAAACTGGGACACAAAATTAATAAACTGTGATTTATAAAAAAATTAATTTTAAAGAGATTTAATACTAGAAACTATTAAATTTGTAGAAAATTACAACAACAATGGAGTCATGAAAGTATAAATTTTCTTTGACTTCTTCAACATATACTTTACTTGGAGGAAAAAGCTGTAGAAATGCACCTATAACTTTAGCACAGTATGTTTAGGGTACAAACAATAGCATTTTCATTACCTCATGCATAATAATGATAGTAATAGACTGTTTGGACAAAGTTCACCATAAATCTGGACATTAATATTTGGGTTAATTTGTTGTCTTGAAAATAATTTTCTATAGCATCACATATTGGACAATTCATAGTACAAACTGGTTGGAAAATAAAATGAGCACTCACATTCTATAATCTGACCCCTATTTATTTTGCCTGATGAAAACAATAAATAATTTCTTCAATAAGTTAAAATGGACAGAAAAATAATGTAAATAATAGATAATGATTTTATGCCCAAAATATGTAAAGGTTTTTCATCTTCTCCCATATAATACATCCATTCATGCTAAGATCAGGGAATTGTGAATTTGAGGCTACCCTGAACTACAAAGACCATGTTTCAAACTAAAATAAAAAGAGAGGGCACTGCAGCGTACTCCTTTTCATTTCACAAGCAACAACAGATTTGGAAAGTAACTTCAAAGTAAATAAATAACTGTTAGACTTTAAGTATCTCTTCAAATCTTGAAATATGCCAAAGAAAACTGTCATGACAATTATAAAATATGTGTATGTCATTATAAAGTTAATGAAGGGGATTTCTGAATGACAAACAATGACTTAGTTCTTAGGATCTATAATTTCTACAACCCTATGGAGCTCTCAAATATCATCCTATGTACTAATCTTTCAAATATAAAAGTATGCAAGTAAAGTAAGGCACTTTATTATAATAGCAACCTCTTAAAGCAATAAATGTTTCTTGTACAATAACTAAGTTTCCTCACCCAGATTTGACTCTTTAAAATAAGAACAGTAAAATAAGAACTGCAAGAAATATATTTTAGAGCATTCTGATTAATAAACCTACCTTATTGTTCAGATTATATAATCAATACATATGCAACAAAACCTAATGACACTTTTTTTTCTCATTTTGTACATTATTATTTGAATATGTTCTCTGGAACTAATGGTCTATGGGATACAGAACAAATCATTCGCTCACATGTAAAGTTTGCATACATTTACCAACCTTTTCATTCTAGTACAAACATCATTTACTCTTAACAATTTGTGGTGTAATTAAAAATAAAAAATGTTATCAATAACATAGTTCTAAGAAACAGGTTCTAGAATCTTATGTAGACATCAACAGTTTCTAGACTACATATTTAGGAAAGCTTTATTATCTTCAATCTTTCTATGTATATTTTATGGTTACTTATTGTAACTGGAAATTTTAAACATACAGATAGGAATTAATAAAAGAGAGATATGGAAAACATTACATTTTTATTAAAATTTTCCTATAATAGACTTTCTTACCATTTCTGACTTACGACTTTCCATATAGAGAATTCTAAAAGTACTATGCAGGAAGATACTTTCTTTTTAGAATATTCAAGTTTCTGCCAAATAGGGAATATGAGATATAGTTTAGCACAAATAGAACATATATAGCTTAAATCATAACACTTTTAAGACTATTTCATTAGCATCTTATCAATAGCAAAATAATATTGCATTTAAAATATAGATTATGTTACCAATAAATAGTTTCAGCAAAGATAAAGCATATGATCCAGTAACTAACTATATCAGAAGATAAAAATCAAATTAATACTTGTTCTTAGGACTAACACTAAGGGTTAGTCCGTAATTTATTCTCAGTCTCTCCTTAGGGAAGCAGAATAATAAGAACTCTAGAGAATAGCTACATCACTACCAACTTACTAATAGGGACACAAAACTAATTAATTTGGTATAAGTTTTAATATAATTATATGATACAGGAGTGCCATTTTTGCTCCTTGTAGTGGTCAATGAAATGAACTTGACCAATGATAATGATGTGATGGGAGATTTGTTTTGTGCTTTTCAAGAGTGCCTTTTGTAAATGACAATAACTTTCCCTGATGTAAAAGGTTGGACTTGCCTTATAGACTATAATAGTAAAACAAAAGGTTTTGTAGTAATCGTATGGCCAAATCACACACACACACACACACACACACACACACACACACATATATATATACATATATATATGCATGTTATAGTAAGATACTATTTTGTTATCACAAAAATCCTTCATTGAACAGATCATAACATTTTTGTAAATAATCTAATTTTATTGTAAAGTGAAAATATTACTATATTTATTCATTAGCACACAATACATCTTATGAAAACTATAAGCCATCTATATGAGAAACATTAAGTGGCAGAGAACCACTGTGAATATAGACACAAACTCATTTGAATATGGAACTTGTAAAGGGACTCCCAATAATCCATTGATATTATCTAGATATATGATACATAGACAATTAATTAAAACAGATTAATTAAATACATATAAGTAAATACTATATTGTTTCTACAATCCTATAAATTTTCAAATAAAAAAAGACAGCAACAAATTCAAATATTAAAATAAAGTTGGATACTATTTTGTTTCTCTTTATTATATATAATTATTATTTACAATTTATTCACATTGTATTCCAGTTGTAGTACCCTCCCTCATCTCCTCTTGATCCCATTTTCCCTCTTCCCCCTCTATCCCTCTCCTCTAGTCCACTGATAATGGAAGTCTCCTCCCTTACTGTCTGACCCTAGCCTATAAGGTCTCATCAGGACTGCCTGGATCCTCTTCCTCTGTGGGCTGGCTAGGTCACCCCAACAGGGGAAAGTGATCAAAGAGCAGGCAACCAAGTTCATGTCAGAGACTGCCCCTGCTCCCCTTACTAGGAAACCCACATGGAAACTGAGATGCCTATGGCTACGTCTGAGCAGGGATCTAGGTCCACTCCATTCATGGTCCTTGGTTGATACATCAGTTTCTGCAGTCCTCCCTGGGGCCAGCTTGGTTTTGTTGGTCTCCTTGTAGAGCTCCTGTCCCCTCCAGATCCTTCTATATGTGCACTCTTCCATAAAATTCCCTGCATTCTGTCCAAAGTTTGGCTGTGAGTCTCTGCATCTGCTTTGATCCCCTATGGGATGGAGTCTGTGGTAGTCTACTGTCCTGTATCTTCTCTTCCACAGTTTACATCGTCTATCTTGATTAACCTTCTGAATGAGAATGAAGTATCTTCCCTAGGGTCCTCCTTGTTGTTTAGCTTCTTCAGGACTGTAGATTTTAATATGTTTATCCTATATTACATGGCTAATATCCACTTATAAGTGAGCATAGACCATTCATGTCTTTCTGCTTCCAGGTGACCTCACTCAGAATGATCTTTTCTAGTTCCATCCATTTGCGTGCAAATTTCATGATTTCCTGTTTTTAATAGCTGGTTAGCATTTCATTGTGTAAATATACCACAATTTCTGTATCCATTCTTTGGTTGCGGAACATCTAGGTTGTTTCCACCTTCTGGCTATTACAAATAAAGCTGCTGTGAACATAGAGGATCAAATGTCCCTGTTGTAAAGTTGAGCATATTTTAGATATATGCTCAGGAGTTGTATGGCTGAATTTTTTATAATTTTTATTTTTTATATTAATCACGGGTTATTTACTTTGTATCCCAGCCAAAGCCCCCTCCTTCATTCCCTCCCAATCCCACCATTCTTCATCTCCTCCCTGCTCCTTTCGAAGTTCACTGATAAGGAAGGTCCTCCTCCCCTTTCATCTGACCCGAGCTTATCAGGTATCTTCAGGACTGGCTGTAATGTCCTCTTCTGTGGCCTAGCAAGGCTGCTCCTCCCCCCAGGAGGCGGGGGGAGTCAAAGAGCCAGTCATTGAATTCATGTCAGAAACAGTTCCTATTCCCCTTACTAGGGTACCCACTTGGATACTGAGCTACCATGGGCTACATCTCTGCAGGGATTCTAGGTAATATCCATACATGGTCCTTGGTTAGATCTTTTTTAATTACAATTTATTCACTTTGTATCCCAGCTGTAGTCCCCTCCCCCATACCCTCCCAATCCCACCCTCCATTTTTTTTCTCCTCCCTTGTTCCTACCCCAGTCCACTGATAGGTGCAGTCCTCCTCCCCTTCCCTCTGATACTAGCCTATCAGGTCTCATCAGTTCTTTCTCTCTGGCCTGGTAAATCTGCCCACCCTCAGGGGGAAGATAATCAAAGAGCCAGCCACTGAGTTCATGTCAGAGACAGTCCCTGTTCCCCTTACTAGGGACCTTGTTGTTGAATATTAATATTTATCATTGATTTATCTTTTAGTAAACAGTGGTTATTCCTAAACCAGCTGTACACCCAAATCACTACACAGAGACTAGTATTTATTTAACTATCCTAGAGCACAATGCTGGGCAGTGGTTACTCCATCCTAAACCTCCAGGCCCTCATAGTTTCCTCCCATTCAGATTTCCCACATTATACTTGCTTTTAGTCATATCTTAGGTGAGGTTCATCTCTCCTCGTTGTTCCAAATCCATTCCTTCCTGATCTCGCTTCTCTGACTCCTCCCGCTCACTTCTTTCTCCTCTGCTCTGGACCACAGTATCCCACCCTATTCTCTTGATTGCTCAGCATTGGCTGGTTGTTCTATCGAAATTACAGAGAACAAATGGTGGCATGTTTACACAAACTTGAGACAGGTGATACTTAAAATAAACATCATAATGCAATGTCCAGATTGAAACCAGATAGTGGAGTAGATAAATCAGCATTTGAATGAACAAGGATAAATTGTATACATTCCACAAAAACACTATGTCAACAGAACTCACTTAGACAGTAAGCTGCCATGGGCTACATATGTGCAGGGATTCTATGTTATCTCCATGCATGGTCCTTGGCTGGAGTAGCAGTCTCAGAAAACACCCATTGGCCCAGAATTTTTTGGTTTTGTTGCTCTCCCCGTGGAGTTCCTGTCCCCTCCAGGTCTTTCATCTTCCACTACTTTCATAATATTCCCTGCACTCTGCCCAAAGTTTGGTTATAAGTCTCAGCATCTGCTTTGATACCCTGCTGGGCAGAGTCTTTCAGAGGCCCTCTGTGGCAGGCTCCTGTCCTGTTCCCTGTTTTCTCCCTCTTCCAATGTCCATACCATTTACCTCTCTGAGTGAGAATTGATATTACCCAGCATCCTCCTTTTTGCTTAACTTCTTTAGGTGTACATATTTTAGAATGTTTATCCTATATTATGTGTCTAATATCCATGTGTAAGTGAGTATATACCATTTGTGTCTTTCTGCTTCTAGGCTACCTCACTCCAGATGATCTTTTCTAGTTTACACCACTTGCCTGCAAATTTCATGATTGTCTTGTTTTTAATTGCTCAGTAGTATTCCATTGGGTAAATGTACAATTTCTGTATCCATTCCTCCAATGAGAGACATCTGGGTTGTTTCCTGATTCTGGCTATTAGGAATAAAGCTGCAAAAAATATGGTTGAGAAAATGTCCTTGTAAACTTGAGCATATTTTGGATATATACCTAGGAGTGGTATAGCTGGATCTTGAGGTAGCACTAATTTTCTGAGAAAGTGCCAGGTTGATTTCCAAAGTGGTTATACAAGGTTATATTCCCACCAATAATGGAGGAGGGTTCCCCTTTCTCCACATCTTCTCCAGCATGTCTTATCACTTGGATTTTTGATCTTAGCCATTCTGATAGGTGTAAGGTGAAATCTCAAGGTCATATTGATTTGCATTTCCCTGATGGCTAAGGACTTTGAGCATTTCTTTAAGTGTTTCTGTGCCATTCAATATTCCTCTATTGAGAATTCTCTGTTTAGCACTGTACTCCATTTTTAATTGGATTACTTGATTTGTTGGTGTTTAACATTTTGAGTTCTTTATATATTCTGGATATTAGCCCTCTGTCAGATATAGGGATAGTGAACATCCTTTCACAGTCTGTAGGTTGTCGTTTTGTTCTGATGACAGTGTCCTTTGCTTTACAGAAGCTTTTCAGTCTCATGAGGTCCCATTTACTGATTGTTGCTCCTAGAGCTTGAGCTGTTGTTGGTGTTCTATTCAGGAAGTTGTCTGCTGTGCCAATGAGTTCAAGGCTCTTACCCACTTTTTCTTCTAACAAATTTAATGTGTATGGTTTTATATTGAGGTCTTTGATCCACTTGGACTTCAGTTTTGTGCAGGGTGATAAGTATGGATCTTTTTGCATTTTTCTATTCTAGACATCCAGTTATACCAGCACCATTTGTTGAAGATGCTGTCTATTTTCCATTTTATGGTTTTGGCATCTTTGTCAAAAATCAGGTGTCCATAGGTATGTGGGTTTATTTCTGGGTCTTTGATTTGATTCTATTAATCACCAGACTGTTTCTATGTCAGTACTGTGTAAATAGTTTTTATTACTGTTGCTTTATACTTCAGCTTGAAGTGGAGATACCTCCAGAAGATGTGTTTTTGTGCAGGGTTGGTTGAGGTATTCTGGATTTTTTGTTTTTCCATATGAGGTTGAGACTTGTTCTATCAAGTTCTGTACAGAATTGTGTGTGTTTTTTGATGGTAATTGCATTGAATCTGTTGACTTAGTAAGATGGCCATTTTTACTATGTTAATCCTACTCATCTATGAGCATAGGAGATCTTGCCATCTTCTGATATCTTCAATTTCTTTCATCAGAGACTTTAAGTTTGTTTTGTTTTGTTTTGTTTTGATATAAATCATTCACTTGCTTTGTTAGAGTTACACCAACGTAGTTTATGTTCTTTGTGACTATGGTGAAGGGTGTAGTTTCCCTAAATTCTTTCTTAGCCAGTTTGTCTTTTGTATACAAAAGTGCTACTGACTGACGAGTCTAAAACAAAAAGGGGGAACTGTAGAGAGCTGCGTAATGCCGCGCCTTAAAGATGGAGCTGGTTTCCGCCTTCCACCTTCCCGATGGTGAGTGCTCTCTGTCACAAACAACTCCATATTTGGCTAAGGCTGAGGAGCTGGCTTGCTTCCGTGTATGTGGACCTATCTGCATTGCCCACGAGGCACGCTGGGGTTGGCTACCCAGAGACTATTTTAAGCTGTGGGCTGGCTTTCCCCAGGGTCAGAAGATTGTTCAAGGTTCCTGAATAAACTGCATTGAGAACAACAACAACAAAAAAAAAAGATCCAGAAAGAAGGAGAGGAGGACCTCCCCTATCAGTGGACTTGGGGAGAGGCATGCATGCAGAAAGGGGGGAGGGTGGGACCGGGAGGGGAGGAGGGAGGAGCTTATGGGGGGATACAAAAGGAATAAAGTGTAATTAATAGAGGTTAAATAAAAAAAATTTTAAAAAAGTGCTACTGATTTTTTTTTTCACTTAATTTTATAGGCAGCCACTTTGCTGAAGGTGATTAACAGTTGTAGCAGTTCTCTGGTAGAATTCCCCCAACCTCTGTGCAATGGCCTTTAACTTAGCATCCATTTTCTCAGTCTCTTCTTTTTCCAAGCCTGTCTTACCCTAATTGTTCCCAAAGAGTATATATGAAACTGAAACTGTTACTGAAAAAACTTATTTGTATGCTAAAAGAAACAAACTCAAATGGTATCCAGAAACACTGTGTTATTGTGTCTGCCTCCATTTTCAATATAGAAAATTATATTTTTTAAATCACAAAACCTCTCCCTTAAGGACTTTACTTTCTTAGACCCAGCTTCCCTTCTAGATCTTACCAGTTTAGGTGCTTGAGACTTCTCACTCTATCTCTGGCTCCTGCTTCTAGGGAGACGACCAGGAAACATTAGGAGAAGTGAACTGGACCTAAGATATGAATAAAAAGCAAGTACAATGTTTGAAATCTGAGCAGGAGAAAGCTATGTGGCTTGGTGGTTTAGGATGGAGTAATTATGCTCAGCATTGTGCTCAAGATAAAATAAATCCTAGTCCTTCTTTGTTGATTTGGATATATAGCTGTTTTAGGAATCATTACTGTCTAACTAAAAGGTAAGTCAATATTAAATATTAATTTAAATATTAATAATCATCAATAGATGCTGTACCAATGTGGAGCAGAATTTACAGACATCTAGCAAGGCCTCCCACTTTTTCTTTCTCCTCCCCTCCGGACCAGGATGTTCCACCCTATTCTCTCCTTTGCTCAGCATTGGCTGGTTAGGTTTTTTGTGGGGGGGGGTTGTTGTTTTTTGTTTTTGTTTTTGTTTTTTTGGTAATACAGAGAACAAATGGCATGTTTATACAAACTTGAGACAGGTGATGCTTAGAATAAGCATCACAATGCAATATCTGGATTGAAACCAGATAGTGGGGTACAGAAATCAGCATTTGAATGAACATGGTAAATTGTATACATTCCATGAGAACATTGTACCAACATGGTTGAAAATCTATTTTATTAGATATTAGAATGGCTATTCCTGCTTGCTTCTTAGGTCCCTTTGCTTGGAGAACTTTTTTCCAGCCCTTTACTCTGAGGCAGTGTCTGTCTTTACTGCAGAGGTTTGTTTCTTGAATGCAGCAGAATGTTAGATCCTGTTTCCACAAACATTCTGTTAGTCTGTGTCTTTTTATTGGTGTGTTGAGTGCATTGATGTTGATAGATATTAGTGACCAATGAATTGTAGTTCCTTTTATTGTGAAACTGGTGGAGATTGTGTTTGTTTTCTTTTGGTTTTTTTGTTGTGAAATTATCGTTATACTGTGTTTTCATGGGTGCGGTTGATGCTGTTGGGTTGGAGTTTTACTTCCAGTATCTGTTGTAGGGCTGAGTTGCTGTGTAGATATTGTTTAAATTTAGTTTTGTTGTGGAATATTTTGTTTTCTCCATCTATATTGATTAAAAGTTTTGTTGGACATAGTAGTCTGGGTTGGCATTTGTGGTTGGTTTCTTAGTGTCTGCATGATATCTGTCCAGGTCCTTCTGGCTTTCATAATCTCTGTTGAGAAGTCTGGTGAGATTCTGATAGGTCTACCTTTATATGTTACTTGGCTTTTTTTTCCCTTGCCACTTTTAATATTTTTTCTTTGTTCCATAAATTTAGTGTTTTGATTATAATGTGGTGGGTCTGGTCTAGTCTATTTGGTGTTCTCTTGTATGTTTAAGGGCATCTCTTTCTTTATATTGGGGAATTTTTCTTCTATGATTTTTCTTGAAAATATTTTCTAGACCTAAGAGCCTGGAATCTTCTTTTTCTTCTATTCCTATTATTTTTAGGTTTTGTCTGTTCATGGTGTCCTTGATTTCTTGGATGTTTTGTGTCAGGAAATTACTGTTTTTATGTTTCCTTTGAGAGATGCATTGATTTCTTCAATTTTATCTTCAATGTCTGAGATTCTCTCCTCCATCCTTTATATTCTGTAGGTGATGCTTACCTCTGTGGTTCCTGATCTCTTCTCTAAATTCTCCATCTCCAAGGTTTTCTCAGTTTGTGTTTTCTTTATTGATTCTAATTCCATTATCATGTCTTGAATGATTTTATTCATTTCTATCTATTGATTGTTGATCCCTATCTGTTCATGATGGCCTCTATTTATTTAGTTGTATTCACCTGTGCTTCTTTGAGAGATTTGTTTGTTTCCTCTTTATGTGCCTCTAATATCTGCATAATCATAAATTTAAGATCATTTTCCTGTGTTTCAGCTACATTTGAATATCCACTGATTTGGGATTTTTCTGATGAAGCTATGATATCCTGGTTTCTGTTGATTGTGTTATTTTGCCACCCTCTGGCCAACAACAAAGTTGTCTGTAGGCTTGTACTGCAGTCTGGGTTCTCCTGTCTCAGGAGTCGAGTAGTCTTCAGGAAGATGAGAAAGTCCAGGGGCTCAAGAATGAGTGCTGGGGATTTGGATGCAGCTAAGGAAAGGAGGGCACTAACACAATTGTCTTTTTTTTTCTTTATAAGAGAAATGGTTTATTTATAATATTGTAAATTTGCTCACTTAAACCTATTTTACTATTTTTCATCATCAAAACATTGTCACCAGCCAGCAGTGACACCTGAATACTACCTGAGAGAGGGCTGGAGAGAGAGAGACAGAGTGACACAGAGAAGGACACCAAGTCTACATGCTGATCAAAGTGTCTATTTAATGGACGTCAGGTTAACACTTAAGTAGGCAAAAAAATACAAGCAGTTTCTCAAGTAAGAATTTTACTTAGACAAAACCTATGAGGGCTCACTCAAGGTTACACAGAGCCTGCTGGTTACTATGGTTACATAGAGTTTCTCAGGGTCCGAGCAATCCTCTGTAGGACCACCAAGGTCAGTCTACGAGAGACTGGACTTTGGAAAATAGCCAGAGCCAAGAGGCCGAATTCCACTGCTCAGATGCCATTAACTCCAAATTTACCATTAACTGCAAAAAGACTGCCACAATTCCTCCCTTTTGAATTAAAACAAAGGGACCATGCCTGTCTTAGGTGGGGGTGATTCCCAACAAATATCTTACCTGTCATGGGAGAATCCCGTTTACAGGGGGATATCTGTCTTCGGTTGGTAAATATCCGATCACCCAGAACCCGTCATTGACTAACCGGCCCATCACACAGGAAAGGAGAGGTTAAAGCTGACATTTGAGCTGGGCAAGCCAAACCCCTACCTGGGGCGAGGGAGTCACAGCATGCTGCTGTTTCAGTGGCATCAAATCTAGCTTGGCTCTGTTGAGCTAAGTGGACACATCTGGCAATAACAAAGATGAATAGTACCAGACCAGCCAAACAATGGTGTGCTAACATGTACAGGGAGAACAAGAGGGGGATTGGGCACTAAGGCACAAAGGTGTAATTTAGGCTTCACTGGGTGAATCAGCTGCAGCAGTATCAGCAATATCATCACTTGGGGAATAATCTTGTTCCTTCATTTAATCCACTTGTTGCACCAGTCTCTTTGGCAACCATCAAGCAGCATCTTTAACCTGCAAAAAAAAAAAAAAAAAAACACAAACATATCCGCGTCCCCAAATTAAAATGGGGTAGGGTCCATGCCATGTATTATTCAAGGGGTCCCTCCATTTAACCATGGAGGTTTCAGGGAGCCAAAAATGTTTAGCTGCAGATTTGCCATGTTTGTCCTGAGTTAAAAAATTTTAATTGAGCTCTGGATGAATGAGGAGGACATAATTCCCCCTTTTTTTGTCTTCTGTAAATGCATTTTAATGGTGGCATGATCATGTTTAACTATGCTTTGGCCCATAGGATTATAAGGAATACCTGTTACATGTTTAATATTTAATTTTTTACAAAACATTTGAAAGGGCTTGCTAGCATAAGCTGTTTTATTGTCAGTTTTACTTTGGTGTGGCATGCCAAGAACAACGAATGCAGCCAAACAATGATCTATAACATGGCACACAGCTTCTCTAGAATGCAAGGTAGCAAAAATAAATCTTGTATAGGTATCAATAATTATATGGATAAATTTTAATTTTTTAAATTTTATAAAATGAGTCACATCCATCTGTCATAGCTGACCTGGGGTCAGCCCTCAGGGGTTAACCCCAAGATGAGGTACTGGACAGAAAACATCACAATTGTTGTAATTTTTAACAATTTGTTTTGGCTTGTTCTTTGGTAAGGCCATAAGTTAAATGTAAGGAGTGACTATGAAGATGATGTAATTTATGAGCCAATTGAACATTTTGTATAGGTGTTTCTTGAGCCAAGGTTATTAAGGCTTTATCAATAGTCTGGTTACTTGAAGCAAGAGGTCCAGAGAGGCCAGAATGAATCGATGATCCCTGAGCTTCCACCATTTGCCTGGCCTCCAGGGAGTGACCAGCAGAACCCTGGCTTAAATGCTGGAAACACCACCCCAGGAATCCCAGCCCACTAGAGAGAAGGGTCCCTGGAACTGGGACTCCCCTCTCTCTGGTATATGCAGAAAGTGCTGGGGGCCCATGGTTTTCCACTCTCAGACCTGGAGACAGCCATGAGGGGCCTAGATCAAACAGATCCCAATTCTCCAGGGGATCCTGAAGCTGCCCTTAGGAGAGCAGGGGGATTTGATGTCTGGCTGCCAGAGTGGGGCTCCCTGGAACTGGGGCTCTGCACTGGCTAGGATGTGTAGAATGTGAACCAGGTCCACAGTTTGTGACTCCAGACCTGGGTAATGGCCACAGGGGTCCTGGATCCTATTGTCCCTAACTAATGGATGTCCCCTCTCATCCAGGAAGCCCAAAGTTTGATTATCTGAATCCAGCTGCCTGTCCACTCACCAGTTTCAGAGTCTCAGATCCTCTGCGCCTCAGATATGCTGCACACTGGTTGCCGCCATGCTGTTATTGTTTCTCTGGTGTATTATTGGCCTCTTTGTTAAAAACCAAGTAGTGATGTGAGCATGGGCTTATATCTGAATCCTCAACTCTTTTTAGTATGCGTGAATGTATATTATATATTATATTCTATATAATACTATATATTATATATGTAATAGACATGTATAAAGTGGGATATATTGATGATATATGATACTTATTACATTTCTTTAATATATTTCTACTATATGGATGAAAATGCTGTTTTTGATACAGACTTGAGGTATTTAATGATTCTGATATCCTCTTCTAATAATCATTTTAATATTTACACTACTGCAATGTGTGAAGTGAATAAAAAACAAGGGGGGGTACATCTTCTATCCAAGTACTCAGGAGGCTGACATGTCAGATCATAAATTTAAATGTAGCCTTGCCTAATTACTGACATCCAAGATAGACAGAAATACAAATAAGACCATGTCATGACAATTTGTGAAAATATAAAAAATCCAATAACAACAGCACACCACCTTTCTTTTTTAATTTTTATTTATTTTAATTATAGTTTATTCACATTGTATCCTAGCTGTAGTCGTCCTCTTCTCTATTCCCTCTCAAACCCATCCTCCCTCCCTCATCTTCTCCCATGCCCCTCCAGGGCTTACTTACTCCCCCTTCTTTCATATGATTCCCTACACTATGCCCAAAGTTTGGTTATGAGTCTCAGCATCTGCTTTGATACACTGCTGGGTAGAGTCTTTCAGAAGTCCTCTGTTGTAGGCTTCTGTCCTGTTTCCTGCTTTCTCCTTCTTCCAATGTCCATCCCGTTTGTCTTTCTAAATAAGGATTGATCATCTTACCCAGGGTCTGCCTTCTTGGTTATCTTCTTTAGGTGTATAAATTTTAATATGTTTACCCTATATTATAGGTCTAGTATCCAACCAAGGTCCATTCATGGAGATAACCCAGAATCCCTGCTCAGATGTAACCCATGGCAGCTCAGTATCCAAGTGGGTTTCCTAGTAAGGGGAACAGGGACTGCCTCTGACATGAACTCAGTGGCTGGCTCTTTGACCACTACCCCAATGAGGGAGAAGCAGCCTTGCCAGACCACAGAAGAGGACATTGCAGCCAGTCCTGATGACACCTGATAAGCTAGGGTCAGATGGAAGGGGAGGAGGACCTCCCCTATCAGTGGACTTGGGGAGGGGCATGGGAGGAGATGAGGGAGGGGATTACAGCTGGGATACAAATCGAATAAAATGTAACTGATGTAAAAAATAAAAATTAAATTAAAAAATCAAAAGCAACACAGATGCAAGAATAAAGCCCTACACCAGAGGAAATCGACTTCTGGCAAAAGGATTTTATTCCCTGGTACATATTCTGCTTCACCCAGTCCCCTGACTTACATGCTCTGGTAGTCCAGAAGGTGTGCTGCAAGCTCAAGCTTGTATTTCCTGTCCACAAAGGTTGGTATCAGGGTGAAAGAGAAACGCTGCAGGCCTGAGAGACACTGGGAAATGAAGGAGGTGTGCCAGCATTGAGAACAGAACTATGAGTGGATGTGTGACACTTAGGGCCTTACCTGAAGGTACTTGCTTTAGACCTAGTCAGTTGAGGGGAGGGCTACAGTGATGTCAAAATTCAGAGTATGTTTCAGGAATGCTTTGTGTTTCTCTGTATGCACAAACTGACTCCAGTTACCCTTTGGGCCGGTTTGATAGCTATAAATGGGCAAGATCCATCTGAGAACATGCTGAGGCTGGAGAGTGTACGGTGTGTGTTTTCACCGCATCTCTGCCATGGTAGGACTGCATTACTGGCTTACAGAACATTTGCAGGGTCTAGATGTAAGTGTGTAGACCAATCTCGCATGGCTGTTGTAGTATTTCTTGGTATAATGTAATGATGTTGAGTTGCAGGTTTCTTCCTATACTTTATTCCTTGAAAAGTACTTATGATTTGGGTTGACTTTCTAGAATATATAGCTTGTAAGGACTGAATTTTGTGAAGAATTTGTGCTTGAGGAAATAGCCCCGTTTTCTTTTGATAAAGTGAATTGTTTAAAAGTTTGAAGGAGAGAGCTGGTGAGATTATGGGTCTAGTGAAATGGCTAGGTGAGTAAAGATGTTTATAGCCAAGTCTGGCGACCTAAATTTGATTCCCAGAATCCAAATGCAGGAGAGAACTAATTCAGGCATCTTGGATTCTAACCTCCACATACGCACACTGTTAGAAGAAAAAGTGGGGAAGAGACTAGAACTCATAGGCACAGGAGACCACTACCTGAACAGAACACCAACAACACAGGCTCTAAAATCAACAATCAATAAATGGGACCTCATGAAACTGAAAAGCTTTGGACACTGTTGTCAGAACAAAACGACAGCCTACAGATTGGGAAAGGATCTTCACCAACCCTATATCTGACAGAGGACTAATATCCAGAGTATATAAATAACTCAAGAAGTTAAACAGCAACAAAACAAGGAATCCAATTAAAAATGGGGTACAGAGCTAAACAGAGAATTCTCAATAGAGGAATAGCGAATGGCCGAGAAACATTTAGAGAAATGCTCAACGTCCTTACTCATCAGGGAGATGCAAATCAAAACGACCCTGAGATTTCACCTTACACCCATCAGAATGCCTAAGATCAAAAACTTGAGTTTTTGCTCTTAGACAAGAACACATGCTGGAGAGGATGTGGAGAAAGGGGAACCCTCCTCCATTGGTGGTGGGAATGTAGACTTGTACAACCACTTTGTAAATCAATCTGGCACTTTCTCAGACAATTAGGAATAGTGCTACCTCAAGATCCAGCTATACCACTCCTAGGCATATATCCAAAAGTGCTCAAGTATACAACAAGGACATTTGCTCAACCATGTTTGTAGCAGCTTTATTTGTAAGAGCCAGGAGCTGGAAACAACCCAGATGCCCCTCAGTTGAGGAATGGATACAGAAATTGTGGTACATTTACACAATGAAATATTACTCAGCAATTAATAACAAGGAAATCATGAAATTTGCAGACAAATTGTGGGAACTGGCAAAGAGCATCCTGAGTCAGGTATCCCAAAAGCAGAAAGATACACAGGGTATTTACTCACTCATAAGTGGATATTAGACATATAATACAGGAAAAGCATACTAAAATCTGTACACCTAAAGAAACTAATCAAGAAGGAGGATGCTGGCTAAAATGCTCAATCCTCATTCAAAAAGGAAAAGAGGATAGACATCAGAGGAAGGAGAAAACAAGGAACAGGACAGAAGCATACCACAGAGGGCCTCTGAAAGACTATCCAGCAGGGTATCAAAGCAGATGCTGAGACTTATAGCCAAACTTTGGGCAGAGCACAGGGAATCTTATGAAAGAAGACCTGGAGAGGACAGGAACTCCACAAGGAGAGCAACAGAACCAAAAAATCTGGGGTCAGGGGTCTTTTCTAATACTTCAAACAATGACCATTCATGGAGATAATCTATAATTTAGTTCAGTGTCCAAATGGGTTCCATAGTAATGGGAACTGGTACTGTCTCTGACATGAGCTCAGTGGTTGACTCTTTAATCACCTCCCCCTGAGGGGGTAACAGCCTTACCAGGCCACAGAGGAAGATATTGCAGCCACTACTGATGAGACCTGATAGACAAGGATCACAAGGAAGTGGAGGAAGACCTCTCCTATTAGTGGACTGGGGGAGTGACATGGGTGGAGAAGAGGAAGGGCGTGGGATTGGGAAGGAGGGAGGAAGGAAGGGAGCTACAGGTGGGAAACAAAATGAATAAACTGTAATTAATAAAGACATAAATAAAAAAGGAAAGATTATAGACTTACTAAGATTCAGTAAGATTTACCAAGATTTGCAAAGCCTCTGAATATGAGTACTTAAAGATGGTCATTTATGTAGAGACAGAAAACTCATGAGAAAATATAGTGCACTGAAAATGTAAATAAAATACACAAATTTACAGGAAAATAAATTTTCACGTATCCCAAGACAAATGTGTAAATATTCCTAGTGTCGTGTCTACTGAATATTTTGAGTCCATAGCTTGAGCGTTCCCAAAAATTTTATATTAAGAGTTACACTGATGCCACCTAGTGGTTCTACTTTGCCTAACTCCGAACTAAAGAGGAAATACGGAGTTGTGGGCTGTGAGGAGTCAGTGGGCTCCACCACTGAACCTGTGCTTACACCATAGATGTAATTAAAGATCTGATGAATTGGCTTCTGAATAAACCAACTTCCACTGAGTCTGAAGAGCAACGGCACCTTTTGCTCCCCCACCACCAATTGTGAGGACTTGATTCCTCTGCCTTTCACTGTATCCACATAACCAATTAAGGCCAAAATTTCTCTAACTGCAGCCTGAAGAGTTTCATCCTTAATTTGTCTCAGTCAAAATTAATCTAGAATATTTTTTTTTCTTGACAGCCACTCCTTTTCATTCGGAAAATTCTAGAAAATGAAAAGTCAGTTCTTCAAGTCTGAGTAATGCAGACCTTTGGGTTGGTTGTTCTTCTCAAGGCCTGAACTAAGGCCAGAGTCCTGTTGTCAATACTCTCACTTGAAATAATCTCAATTTCTCACGGAAAAGACACATGCTTTTTATCCTCTGACTTCTTGTCTTTGCTAATAGCTTGCTCAGTTTTAGCAGGCTCTTCCTGTCTTTCTGGCTGACTTTAATTCGGATACAAGTCCACCAATGCAAGGCTTGTACACCTTCAGTGGAACAAGAAAAGAAATTAGCCATATTTTGTTTGCAGACACTGGGATAAGCTCAAACATCCAACTAGGGCTGGAAAATTTGTCCCCAACATCTAGGGGAGATTCTGAGTCTAGCCTGTCAGGATGTCAGGGCCAGGAGACCTGGATTTCCCTCCTTTGAGGTCTGGTTTGCCTTAAAGATGTTCATCCTATTTTGATAGAGATAGTTTTTTCCTTGTACTTGAAGTATGAATTGATATGATTTGCAAAAAGGTAGAGTGACTCTCTAAATCTGACAGTTATACTGTACATGTAATGGAAAGGGCTATGTATCTTCTTACCTGTATCTTCTTCTTTATCTGGAAGGTAACTTTTCTGTTCCACGAAAGAATTATTTTGTGCTGGTTTATCACTATAGTATTTCAGAGACTCAATGGCTTGTTTTACATTTTTGTTGTTTTAACCATCCCCTATCTGATACTTTTCTATATTTGAAAACTTGGCTAATCATGAAAGCATTTCATTTTGACTCTCAAAAATAGCCTTTAATGTCCCAAAAGCAGAAAGACATATATGGCATATACTCACTTAAAAGTGGATACTAGACATACAATATAGGGTAAACATACTAAAATCTGTACACCTAAAAAAACTAAGCAAGGAGGAGGACCCTGGGTAAGATGATCAATCCTCACTCAGAAAGATAAATGGGCTAGACATTGGAAGAAGGAGAAAACAGGAAAAAGGACAGGAGCCTACCACAGAGGGCCTCTAAAAGATTCTACCAGCAGTGTATCAAAGCAGATGCTGAGACTTATAACCAAACTTTGGACAGAGTTCAAGGAATCATATGAAAGAAGGGGAGATAGAAATACCTGGAGGGGACAGGAGCTCCACAAGGAGAGTAACAGAACCAAAATATCTGGACACAGAGGTCTTTTCTAAGACTGCTACTCCAGCCAAGGACCATTCATGGATATAACCTAGAACCCCTGCTCAGATATAGCCAATGCCAGCTCAGTATCCATGTGGGTTCCATAATAGGGGGAACAGGGACTGTCTCTGACATGAACTCAGTGGCTGGCTCTTTTACCACCACCATTCCTGAGTGGTGGAGCAGCCTTGCCAGACCACAGAGGAGGACAATGCAGCCAGTTTGGATGAGACTGGATAAGTTAGGGTTAGATGGAAGGGGAGGAGGACCTCCCATTTCAGTGACTTAGAGAGGGGCATGGGAGGAGATAAGGGAGAGAGGGTGGGTTGGGGAAGGAATGAGAGAGGGGGCTCCAGCTGGGATACAAAGTGAATAAAATGTAATTAATATAAAAAATTAAATTTTAAAATAAAAAATAGCCTTTGAAATTTTAAATGCTTTTAATATGGGACAGATGAGTGGTCACTTTTGTAAGTCCTTTAGGAGCAGAAGTGCTAAGTTTCAAAATTCCAACATGTAAGCCATGATTGTCTGTGCTTACTGCAATGTGCTTCACTTTTATTCCATTTACAGCTTTTCTTATTTGTGTGAAAATCACACATTGGTATAAAAAAAATACATTGATACAGTTTATGTGCCAATGAAAACACACAAATTGTAGCTGTTTGCTTCTCTGTTTCCCACAAAGACTTCTTTCAATCCAGGATGCAGGCAGCAATCACAGGCACCATGGCTACCATTCGCCTCCTACCAGCAATAAACTTCTGCATGAGCTGACATGGCCTCCTGTTTATGAATTTTTAAGATTTTATTTTTATAAGTACATGTGTGTTTGTGTGAGTGTGTATGACATGCGGGCATGGGTGCCCATGAGGGCAGGAAGAGGATATCAAATTCCCTGGAACTGAACTCATGAACTATTGTGAGCTGTCTAATACCTCATACAACCTTCACAATTCTAAGATCCACTGGTCATGTGCCATAATAAATACTCTTGCATTTAGGAGAGCTATGTGTGGTAGCTATGTGCTAATTTAAAGAACTTGTAAATTCACAGTACTGAGCTCCCCCCCCCCCATGATCAGTAGATTACAACAACAGCTCTCAGGATTCTTAATATCTTGTGTGGTCTTTATAGATTCCTAAACAAGAGCTTACACTGAGCACTTACTACTGAACGCAGTAATGAAATGGACTGTGTGCTGAATAACTACTTCTACTAGAAATTACAATGGGAGTTCTGGTTAAGGCAGCAGAGTCTTGAAAAACAATTGTCCATGATAAAACAGATTAAGAGAATTAAGAGAATTTATTATCACTAAGTCAGCTCTACAGAGGACACAGGAAGGAATACTTCAGTCTGAAAGCAAATATGAGCCAATTCAAGAAGGCACAAGGAATGAATAATTTCAGAACAAGCAATCAAAAGAAAATACCACAAAACAACAAACTAACAAAAATTAATATTTTTCTTTCAATAATAATTTCAGATTATTTTTAGATAACCAACAGCTAAAATTAGAGATGCCTTCAGCAATAGAGTCTTCACATTTAGCATGATAGAATGACCCAGGACAACAGCAATAGCCTGCGCTGTTTTGAGTGCTTCTGGGGAACATTCCCATGCATAGTGCTTGCAGCTTCATCAGCTGACTCTCTTCTGGGAGCAACATTGTACACACATTCAAAACATTTCTCACCATTTCCTTTTTAAAATTTAATTTTCCAAACTTTATCATTTAAAACTTTAGAAAACAATCCTGTAAAATAAAAGAAGTTCTGGAGTTATCCCCATTCCTGATTTCAGGCTGAACTGTGGAGCAATAGTAACAACAA